>JAWWEN010000001.1:14477417-14505009 GCA_035582955.1 Sycophila texana
TATTAAGGTTATGTTTTTTGACATTTTCCTGAGCAGAGAAAAAATACTATGACACTACGGTAAAAATTATTGCTGATTTAAAATGTCATCTGTAACTAGTGCTGAGGTGACAAAAAAGTCCATGGTTACGGTCAAAACAACGGTAATTTTTGATATAAATTTCTCTCCGTGTGAGGGTTGAGATTTTGTAAAATTTGATTTGACGAATTTGATTACTTTATATATACCCTTTTAAAAATAAAGTTCGAATACTATTATGTATCTATATACTATAACGAGGGAGCGTTAGGAGCTTCCTCCGGAAGTCGAAATAACGCTCGAAAAAAAAGGCGGACTCGTCAAGTCTGGAGCTAATGCCTCTAATGTCAGGCTGATGAAAAAAAGAAAGTAGACGTTCGGCACATGTGGCAACGCTTCCTGTTTACAACTCCCGATATACACAAGCTTCGCAATTTTTTGCTGCAGAATCCATCCCCGTCAAAATCGCTCCGCAGGCCAATCGTTAAAAACTGTATTAATAAGCTAAGTTATCATGTGCACTTTCTTAACCAAAAACCATCTCCCGAAATACGATGCCTCTCTTCATCATTCAAACTCTTCCGACATGTTCATCATCACCTCCCGCTGCAACATTGATCTCTCAGCTGCACGCATCTCCAAAACCCCCAAAAGTCCTCAGCCATCGTTTCTCACTAAGACCGAGAGAACGTCCCAATTTTACGATGCAAAAAAAAGAAAAGAGATAAAAAGTAAATGCCAAAGACTCCCCCCCTGAAAAAAAAAGTTGAAAAAAAATTCGCAGCAGTACGAGTAATACGCGGCATGCTTTTCCCTGATTGCAGCGGCGGCTCCGGGGCGAAGATCCTGGTATGCAATTTGCCGGCACACGCCAGAATCGAGGACGTCGAGCAGCTCTTCTCGTCTTACGGCCAAATACAAAACTTCGAGAAGGCGACGTCGCGCGACCCTAGCACCCAAGCTTTCCTCGTCAGCTATGAGACGCCAGAACAGGCACAGCAGTAAGTGACGAACCAATTCTTCACGGATAAACAAAAACAAACGCCCCCCCCCCCCTTCCTCCTCCCGACGAGCTTAATGGCTTTCCCCCGTCACAGCCTTAACTCTTCTCTTCTCTTCTCCCGTTTCGAAATTCGCCGTTTTCGATTTCAGTTCGGCTCGGTGCCTCAAGCTCGGGACTTGTGTCATCAGAAATTGCTTGCTCTTTAGAATCCTCGAAAGTGTGTGCCCTCCTTTCCCGGGGAGACTCTTGTCTCGATCTATTTCTGGTTCGGTCCGAGCGGCTTTGTCAAAATTATCTCGAGTGATATTTTTTGCTTTTTTCTTTTTTAAATTTCTGGTGAACAATGGATCCCCAGGGCGGGTATCCGCACGACGGTAGCTATTACTACGAGGCTCACGATTTCGCACAAGTGTAATTCTATTGAAATTTCTTACCTGTTGTCCTCGAAACCTCGCGTATCCGAGATTTTAAATTGACGCACGATGGAAAGCTAGTTTATTCGTAAATCGTAAAGTCCATTTGTTTTGATTCCATCGGGATTCATCGGAGCAGCCTTATCGCCTCGACGAATAAACTAGCTTCCCAAAGTGTAAATAAAAGAGTCGAGAAAAAAGAAAAAAAAGTGTACAAGTTAACCGATTGTTGCAGAGCGGCGAACCAGCTGAATGGGTACGAGTACGAGGGTAACCCACTGAAGGTGGAGATGTCGTCGGCTGAGAGCCGACGACGCGGACGCAGCCAGCGCGGCGGCGTCGCGTTCTCGGGTCTGCCGGGCAGCGGCCGGCAGACTGACTTCCCCCTGAGGATCCTCGTCCAGTCGGACATGGTGGGGGCGATAATCGGCCGTCAGGGCTCGACCATAAGGCAGATCACCCAGATGACGCGCGCCCGCGTCGACGTCCACCGCAAGGACAACGTGGGCTCGCTCGAGAAGGCCATCACGATCTACGGGAATCCGGAGAACTGCACGAACGCCTGCAAGAAGATACTGGAGGTGATGCACCAGGAGGCGAGCAACACGAACAAGGGGTCAGTTGATGAGGGCGGCGAGGAGGCCGGCAGACCGGCCGGCGAGAGCGCCGATCGTCGCGATGACGATGCCCGTAAAGACCGGAACACTACTGACGATAATGTTGGCTCTTGCAGCGAGATCACCCTGAAGATCCTCGCCCACAACAACCTCATCGGCCGCATTATCGGCAAGGGCGGTAACACCATCAAGAGGATCATGCAGGATACCGACACGAAGATTACAGTGAGCAGCATCAACGACATCAACAGCTTCAATCTCGAGCGCATTATCACGGTCAAGGGTAGCATCGAGAACATGAGCAAGGCAGAGGCCATGATCTCGAACAAGCTCAGACAGAGCTACGAGAATGACCTGCAGGCCATGGCGGTAAGTTCAGTGAAGCGCTTACGACGACTTTTTCTTCTTCCTTTTCCTGATACTTTCTTCTTTCACTCCTTTCGTTGGTCTTATTAACGATTTTCTCTTTCTAACCTTTGCCTTTTTTTAAAAACTTGTTGCAACGAAATTTAATCTGCAAAGCTTTCAACTATTCCTTATTCCTATTCATGGAGAGAAATCCTCTGGAAAATTTTACAAGGTTTCATAGTAATCTGATAAGCCTCTTAAAAAATTACAATGGCACCTTTTCAAATTTATTAGCTTAATAATTCTCATTTCTTTTCCTGACACTTTCTTCTTCGACTCCTTTTTGCTCTAAATTTTTTCTTATATACAAATTTGATGCAACGAAGTTTAATCTGCGAAGATTTGAACAGTCGTCGTTTTAAAACTTCTGTTTGTACGTAGCAGGAAGAACAAATTGAGAGTTTCAATCGATTTTCTGATTGTTCACGATCATCGACTCCCTCAACACTCGCAAACATGCATTTCTTACTGTTCAGCTTCTTTCAATAATTCGCCTATTTCATTTCAATAGTAGCTTTACTTAATAATAACTTAATAATACTTTTAATAATAACTTTCGAATACTCAAACTAAGATAACAAAAAGTATACCCTCGTACTCCTCAAGAAGAAAAGTTTCGAGAAAAGTCTTAACGCACGAATAAACAAAAAAGAAAACTAACGTAAAATGAATTATAATTTTTGTAGCCCCAAACAATGATGTTCCCCGGGCTGCACCCGATGGCGATGATGTCGACAGCGAGCATGGGGTACAGCTCGCGCGGTCCCGGCCTGTACAGCACCGGACCATCGCCCTATCCTTACCAGGGAAACATGCCGGCGCAACAGGGCACGCCCACGAGCGACGCCCAAGAGACGACCTTCCTCTACATCCCCAATAACAGCGTAGGCGCCATCATCGGCACCAAGGGCTCGCACATCAGGAACATTATCAGATTCTCCGGGGCGAGCGTTAAGATCGCGCCCCTGGAATCTGACAAGCCTGCCGATCAGCAGACCGAGAGGAAGGTCACCATCGTCGGCTCGCCCGAGTCTCAGTGGAAGGTACGCTTTCGATCGAGTTTAATCATTTAAGTGTTTTACGTAGATTCAGTTTTTCGAGTTGACGTTGAAATGACATCTCCGCGACGGTGATATGTGACACGGTGTGATTCCAGAAGGTAGAGATAACAATTAATACTAAAAGTAATTTTTGCAATTAGTAGAATTTTATTATTTTAAATGCATCATTTAGTCGAGAAGCTTTTATATTTTTATCATCTAGCTTATTGTGCCTTTAAGAAAAGAAGTTTTAAAATGTGTCTAGTTATCAAAATATAAGTAATAAAGTCAGTCTATTAAAGAAAAATTTCAATATCATTCGTACATCTGTAAAGTAACATCGCGTAAAAAAATAAAATAAAATAAAATAAATCGTAAAATCCGATTTTCTGCTTTACCGCATTCTGAAATCGGGGATCGAAGGTATCCCGCGCGTTAGCTCAGTCAGTAGAACGTCTGCTTGCCAATGTAAAAGTTGGAAGTTCGATTCCTACCTCTGGAAAAAAAAAACAGCCGCGTTCCATGCCTGTAGAAAGAGGTAAACCTGTGACATTTGGGCGGGTGTCGTATGAAGGCACCAGCTTGAAGAATCAGGAAGATTATAGTTTGGGTCCCGTGCTTGTCACACTAACACATGTGAAAATGAGCCCCGTTTAACCCAACGACATTTTTTTTTGTTTGTTTAACAATGAATTAACATGAGTTCGAAGTAGAAACATGATTCGAATGCATTAATCTTTTGATTTTATTTTATGGCTGATAGCCCTGCTTTAAGATTTTTATAAAATTGTAATTATTCATTCTTGGTTTTATTCGTTAACAGAATTTATTTTTTACATTTTATAATATTGATTAAGAAAAATTAAATTTAATTGAGAATTTAAGAATTAACATGAGTTCGAAGTAGAAGCATGATACGAATGCATTAATCTTTTGATTTTTTTTTTATGGCTGATAGCCCTGCTTTAAGATTTTTATAAAGTTTTAATTATTCATTCTTGGTTTTATTTGTTAACAGAACCTATTTTTTATATTTAATAATATTGATTAAGTAAAATTAAATTTAATTGAGAATTTAAGTATACAATTGCTCGAGTAGAGTATGTTGTCAAAGATTTATTTCACATAATTCAATAAACAGTGAGTATTATTAATAATTCTCTATTTTATTGCAAAGTGGAATGAATAATTGTCAATGGCAGATGAATAAAATAAATTAAATTCTTTAATTTGAATACGATTACATTTAGGATATTTTTCATATATATCGGATAATAACAAATAAAATATTAACTGCACAGATAATCTAACAATTCCAGGCCTAACGATAAATTCCCATAACAATTTATATAAAAAATCTGATTTTAATGTAATTTTTTCTTTAGGCTCAGTACTTGATCTTCGAGAAGATGCGCGAGGAGGGCTTCGTATCCGGCACCGAGGACGTGCGGCTGACCGTCGAGATCCTCGTGCCATCGGCCCAGGTTGGCCGAATAATCGGCAAGGGTGGCCAGAACGTACGAGAACTGCAGCGCGTTACCGGCAGCGTTATCAAGCTGTCCGAGCAGCAGGCGACCCCACCCACCGCTGACGAGGAGACCACCGTCCATATTATTGGTCCCTTCTACTCTGTACAGGTACTTCATTCGACTTCATTTTCTTTTATTTTTACATCCAAAATAATTAAATTAAATTATTAATTATCTTCGAAAAGATTGTAGGATTAAGTTTGATAAAATATTATACGGAGATAAATTTTGAATTAAACGTTACTATAGTCTTCCAAGATTTTCGTTATGCATATGAGTAAATCTCACGAGTTGTTACTTTTTTGGCCGAAAAATAGTATACATACCTAGCCCTGTATAATAAGAAAGTGTCTCAGATCACATGTAATTGTCGACCGAGGCGAAGCCGAGGTAGACAAACATATGATCTGAGACACTTTCTTATTATACAGGGCTAGGTACGTAATATACTATTTCATTATTATTTTGTATGTAGCGTAACTTTTTTTTCATTTGGTGGCACACTGATTTTCAACGCTCGATATTAAAGTTTCAAAGTATGTTCCACTTGTGAAAATTGAAAAATCGTAAAATTTTAAAAATGAAAAAAAAAGCAGGGACAGATGTAAAGCGTACTGCCATTTTTCTTATTTTGGTGGCACACTCTTGAAATTTCACAATATCTTGTGCTTGTCGCCAACTTTCATACATACTTAATATAAATTTTCTATTTAAAATGTTCCAAAAGTTATTAAGGAAAAACAATTATAATTTTTGCGAGTGACAATAAAAATTTGCAAATCTATTATGGTTTCAAATAAATATTTTGTCATTAAACTTGCTTGTATAATTAGTATAGTTTTAGTTATACATGTGCCGGAGACATCATTTCTTTAAAAAAAATGCAAAATAGCTGATTTTCTACTTCTTTTACTAAAAGATACGTGTGACACGAAAAGTAAGAACTCGTGAGATTTACTCATATACAAGTAGATCGTTTTATTAATTGCTGAGTATTTACGAAATATTATTCTGAAATGAAATAAAAGTATACGCAGACATTATTGACGCTAAGATCGTACGTAAATCTTTGTTTTTTTTTTTTACTTCTGCATTAACTTTCCAAACAAAAACATCGATAAAAAACTAATTTTGTTCTAAATAATAAGCACACATTAAAAGAAAGGTGAAATCTCTTGTAGTCGGCGCAGCGCAGAATCCGCTCGATGGTGGTGCAGCCGGCGGGCGGCCCCGGCAGCGTGACCGGCTTCCCGGGTATCCCCGGCCAGGGCGTGCCGGGCTCTCGCGCTGGTCGCGGCAGCAGCCAGGAGGCGGGCGCACGTTCGCGACGTGACGACAGCGCCACCTCCCAGCCCGGCGGCAACGTGACGCCCCAGCAGCAGCAGCAGTCGAGCCACTCGTCGCCCTCATCGCAGCCCTCTCAAAGCCAGCAGCAGCAACAGCAGCAGAGCCAGTAACCGGCCCGGCCTTCACCCCACGCCACCTCCACGGGGACCGACGGTCTGTCGTAGCTGATGCCACCCAACCGGCCGACCGGCGCGCGACCAGCCCCCATCCACCCCCACGGGCTCGTCGCACCTACCCTCCGGAGGTCGCCGGCCGATCGGTAGCGACGATTGCTAGATGATGAAGAGTTAACTGAGAAGATTATACGAGAAGATAAAGGATTCAAAGATAAAGAATTAATGAGAAATTGATTAATTAATCAATTGATAAAGAATATTTATTATTAATTGACTTACAGTTAATGATAAATATTAATTAATAAGAAATTAATTAATTGATGAAGAATTGGAGCGGGGCGAAGGACGAGGAGCGCAAGAAGAGCAACGCTCGCGCTCGCCGTCCGCGGGCTTCCAAGCAGCAAGCGACGACAGCTACCTCGAGGCCACGCGTTTCATTTCCTTCGTCCGGTTGGCCGGTGTTCCCTCTTTTCTTCCTGCCGCGGCCGGAGCTTCTTCCCCCTCCAGGAGCTGCCGAGACCAAGGGATGTGTGTCGGGCGACGGAAGAAAAGCAGCGAACTCGACGAGGGCGGACGATTAGAATTTGGTTCGAACGAGCGCTTTTTGCAGAGTCAGATAGAAATGCTGAAGGAAGAAGAGGGATGAGTAAGCGTTGATGATGGGACACGAAGGCTCGACGACACACAACACAACCTTATTACCTCATTCATTACGGTTAAAGATTTTTAAAGTAAAGAAGGGAAGAATTGATTAGGATGGCGGATAGTTAGATAGACCTCTTTATTTACCCTTAGGGCCAAATAGTTAATTCATAAAGTGTACAAATAGAAATGTTATAAACGAAGGATAATCGCAGTTTTTTACGAAAGCTTAAAAACAGAAATCACAGTGAAATCAGCAGCAGTACTATCATCGCAACCAGTCGAAGCAACTGGTGAATCAAACATTTTTTGAACATTGGGCCGAAATACTACATTGAAGAAGCTGTCATCTTGGACGCGCAGAGCGGCAGACTTTGCCGCGGCGTCGAGGGAGGAGTTCAAGTGGCATGCGAAAAACCAGTTGGTGGATAAGAGGATGAAACGCCGATTAATCTTTTGAAGAAACATAAGTAGGAAAGAAATGATGAGATGATAGATGAAGCAAACAGAAGGAAAAATAAATAAATCAACGTCTACCTAATTACGTGAAGAAAAAGTTACAATATTGTACAGAGAGGTCAAGTCGTTAACTTTTGCACCTTTTTTTACCGTTACTATACACACGGCCGAACGTCCCATTAACAATTGGCCACGGTGTGCACCGCCGGAGGCTTTGTAACGAGAAAAATTTTTAATGGGTCCTTTAACCGCCGTATACTAATGCAAACAAGGGACGAACTTTCAACAAAACTGCCGCTACCACTGCTGTAATTTAAAAGTGCCGTGCTACCACTGGCACTGCCGCTACAAAAGAATAAAAAAAAAAAAACATACGTAAGGATAAAAGAAGCCACGCATCGCTATCTAGGAAAAAAAAACATAATTGAACCTAAGAAGAAACGAAGTGAAGATATCAAGACACACTTCGCACACCCAACACAGAAAAAAATGCAACCAAGGAAACATAATTGAAGAAACTGCCAAAAACGAAATCACCGCCAATCCCAGATGATTTTTTTTCTAAACACGCGTAAAGTATGAAGAAAAAACGCATATAAACCTACAAAGAGAAAGAAGAAGACGAAGCTACCTAAGTTTCGATTATAAACCGTGTGTGAGGAATAAATTGGATTTCGATTCACGGAAGAAGACTCCCGAAACAAGAAAAAAAAAATTGCAGAAACAAACGAAGAGAAGAGGAAATCACACCCGCAGGGCTTGAAGAAAAAAAAAGTGAGGCGGAAGGACGGGGCTCCCCCGGGCGTCCAGGGTACGGACTATTTCTCGGCAGCGCCGAGCCGCGCGAGCCCCGCGCCGTAATACCAAAGAAGCGGTTACGAAGATTTATTTTTCTCGTATTAAGTGAAGTTCCTTGCGTTAAACTCGATTTTGAGAATCGCAGAAGTGAACGGTGGTAGAGAGATTGGACGAAGAAGGAAAGAGCAGCGGGAACGAGTCGAAGAGGACGGCGCGGAAGAAGATGGGCATCGAGAGAAGAAGACACGAAGGCGATGATGAAGTATTGTGCGTGGGACGTTCGAAGGGGTCGGCGCGTCGCCCGGTGATCCTAAAGCGTGTAGTGGGTGTTGGCGCGACCGACCACGCGGATGCGACTGTGTGAAAGGAAATGCGAAAGAGAGACGAAGAAAGAGAGATGGAGGCACGTTCCGATGAAGGTAAAGGTTTGCGATAGGTCAGGATTCGAGTGGCGGATTTATCAAGTCTTTAGGGATTTTTACTTTACCATGGATGTAATAAGATGTGTGAGTGTGCGTGCGTTGAAACAAAAACAAAACGTTTAAATAACTATTAATTGATAAGTAAGGTATAGTTATCGATTAAGGCAGATGCGCGTCTTTTTTTTTATTACTTTGGGGAACACATCGTTCACTTTTTCCGACGATTCGAGAGGGGCGCGCGAGTTGCTAGATACAGACCTCGAGGTTTCGCGTTGGTCGCGCCTCGAACGACCGATATATATATATATAATATATACATATATGTAGGCATCAACCGTATGCGACACATTAAACACCCAACCACACAAAGACACTCACCGGCGTTATCTGAACGTTTTAAAAAAAGGTACACCAAAAGGTACATAATTTTTTTTTTAATAAAAAACAATTATGGAAAATCAAAACAAAAGCGCCGCGTGAGGGGCGCAACCTCGGCGCCTGGTACACGGACTGACAGAAAAAAGACGCCGCGAATCGCGCGCGTCGCGAGTTGCCCTTAGCTTCCACTGAAACTACTGATTAAACAAAAAAAAAAAACAAAAAAAAAATATTTTCGCTAGATTCGCCCGTCGCTTTTCGTCCTCTGAGGAGCGAAGGCGCGGCTCTCGCGTATAGGCCACTCGGTCGAAATGATGCATTTAGTACAAAAGGAGAACATTTTTTTTTTAATGGGTGATTGTAAAGAGATAGATGTACACGAGTTTAATGAATTTAGCGAGGGACACCAGGGGAGGCCCACGTCGTCTTCTGGGGTCTCACGTCTTTTTTTTTTGTGTATAATCGGAAGGAAAATAGGCGCTGCGGGGAGTTAGCGAAAGAGAGATTGAATGTGCGAATAAAAAAAAAGGAAGAAAAAGGGTGGTGTAAAGAGCTAAGAGTATAAGTTTATTTTTGATACATTGTTGGAAAGATCTGAGTGGAATCTTTCTCTTTTTTTCGATTTTTTGTTAGATGTTTTTTTTCTTTTTTTTAACTTAATGAATTTTAACGATATTAAAGGAAAGAAAGGGGAAGAACGGAACGAGTGCAGTTCGCATGACTGATGACTGCGAGTGTGTTTGAGAATTTTCTTCTATTCTATGTCTAATTTAATTTTTTTTTTGTAATTTTTTTTTCTTCTGTTCTTTTGTACGTGAAGCTATTTAAGTAAATTACTTGTAGTATATAGAGCGAGTGTGAATGAGTGGCGACTGAGAGACGCTGGGAATCGGCGCCGGTCGCAGGCAGTTTTTTGCACTGCGCGAGAGCGACGCGGCGCCGCTAGTACGATTGGGCTTTTCTTTTTTTCGCGGATGGATTACGATGATAAAGATTAAAAAAAAATTGTATAATATAATTAATATATTTCGATTGTGGGCGAGCCGCGAGGCCGCTGACGAGCGTTACACGCAAAGTATCTAAGATATTTGTTTATTTTTTTATTATTTTTTTTTTTTTTTTTTATTAACTTGAATTGAAAAAAAAATTTTTTTTTGTACTGTGTAAGACATTTCGCGTGCGATGTTTTCGTCTCCGGCCTCCGCCTGCCGAATTATTTATCAAGCGTAAATATTTAAAATAGAGACACTTGAACGAACGGTGGTATTAACGAAAAGGCATAAAGCGTTGAAAAGTGGATGAAAAAAAATGCCTTTTTTAAGTAAATAAAAAAAAAATAGTAATGCGCAAGGTTGATAAACGAAAGTGCCAAGGGATGAAGGGTAGAGATGAAGAAACCGTGACATTCGTCGTCGAGTGTATGAAGGAAAGCCATCACCAGGAGGAAACTCGACGCATCACAAATAACAGCAAGTCGCATTGATACGAGGGCATTTTTATTTAATTAATTCACACAGTATCCGTTCCACCAATTAAACAAGATTGAAGAAAAATTTCGAAGAAATCACGAAAATAGCCTGCAGCGTGTATAAGAGAAAAAAGAAGCTTCTATAAAAAAACGCTCCTCTTTTTTTAGAAAGAAAAATCGAAAGGGTAAAAAATCGAGTTTTCGGAGGAAGAAGAGCTGAAGAATAGAGAACGCGCGCTCGCGGACCGATACAGTGTCGTCTTCCTTTCTTCGCCCCGAAGGCTACGAGATGAAGAGGAAAACTGAGATTCACATTTTTTTTCATTATTGTCATTCCCTGCACACCACCCCCACACAAAACCCCTGAAGGAAAGAAGCCGGCATCATCTCGACGTAGGGACAGAATTTAAAGAGAAAAATCGAGAAGAGTGAGAGGCTGATGCACTTTCCAACGGAAAAACCAGTGTATACACGTGCTCGTTCGTTCGTCGCGTTCGACGATTTCTTTTTCCTCGGAAATGGGTCCAGCCAAGAGCGGACGGAAGACATCCAAAGTTTAAGAAAAATCAAATGACAAATAAAAACAAAAAAAATCAGGAAGGGGGAGAGAGAGACTTGTCGCTTTTTTTGGAAGAGGAAGCAGGAAACGAAAAATTTCGAAGACTCATCGACGCAAAACGTGATTGAGACAAGCTTGATATAAAAAAATGAAAATTGATGTGACAAATCGAGGGTAAACAAAAATAAAAAAAAAAAAGAAGAAAGAGCGATTTTTTAAATTGCCGCAGAGAAATCCCAGAAGCACGCTCGACATGGACAAACAAAAATCTAAATGTACAAATTAAAGAGAGAATTAAATAATTATTAGATTGAAACGCGTGAATAAAAAAAAAAAAGAATTATTAATATAGTAACTTAAAAAAAGCGAACAAAGGAGTGAGTCTTTAAAGTTATAGATGATTCTAAGAAATGTAAAAAAAAAGTAAGATGAAGATTGAATTAAATTGAACGCGGTTCGGGATTCGCTGCCGTAAAACTAATGTACAAAATCGGTTAATCTCTAAATCGTAAATGTTAGTTTACTTAAAAGAATTAAATTAAATGAAAAGAAAAAAGTATTTAAAAGATTTTCTCGTCGCGTCTTTTATTAAAGAATTTTAAAATAAATAAACTAAAAAAAATGTCAAAAAAAAAAGGAGAGAAGAATTTAAAAGAACGATGTCGATAAGCGTTTTTCTAATATTTTTTAAAGTCGCAAATTTTCGAAAATATAGAGCGAAGAATTTAAAAGTTTAACGAAGTAAAAAAAACACGTAATTTTTTTTTCGTAAAAAAGCGGGGTGACTTCGGGTGCAAAATGCAAACTTTCGTAGATCCAAGAATACCGGAGCCTAATACATGCCGACAAACAAAAAAATCCCGAGAAAACCCGTCGCAAGTCGAAAATTTCGAAGACCAAAAAAAAAAAACAAACAAATATAAAACGAACTTCAATCTGAGGGTCAGACCAGATCAAAACAGAACGAGCACCGGCGCGTCTAACGCGTAACAGCTACGCGATTCGCGAGACCAACCCACAAAAATAAAGGAAATAAAAAAGCATCGAAACCGAGCAGCATCGAGGACACACCGGAAGTTTCCGTGAAGCTCAGAAGAAGAGGGAAGGCAGCCTCGAGGTTTCGACTTCCGGCGTCACGACGACGGGGAAGGAAATACCCACCAGAGCGGACCAAACAGAAAAAAAAACAGGGCAGCAGCAGCACCACCACCACCACCACCACCACCACCACAGCACACCATTACGCACAGTCGCAGCAATCATCGCGAGACCAGACGAGAAAAACTGCCGCAAACACATCTGAACGAACGCAAGCAGGTAGCCGAGTGAACGAAAGTTACCTTTTTTTATTCGCATAGTCGAAGCGGGAGATCTTTTTTTTTTAGAAAAAAAATCCTTTCTGACTTTTATCGCGCGAACGATAATTAAATGCATTGAAAAAAAAATGGTTGCTAATCTTAAGGAAATCTAGTGATAGGCATAGTTAAGAGGAGGATCGAGCGATCGGTCGTTTTCTTTTTTTATTATATTATTATATTTTTTTTTATTTTTTGGGCTTTAGTGTTAGTGATTTAGTTACTTCTTTTTTCTCATTATAAACAAAAAAAAAAAACATAAAATAAAACAAACGTCGAGAGAGAGAGAAAATAATAGCGGCGATGTGTGATGACGCGCTACGATCAGGGTAGTAGATGAATATTGATTATCTTAATAAAACAATATAAAAAAAATCTAAAAAAAATTGATAAGATGAAACTGTCCGCGGAATCGCGCTCGGAGTTGTTCGCGACTTGGTCGAAGCATTGACAGGTTCAATAAGTCGACGGTGCAGCCCAGAAGGTTTTTTTTGATATATTCAAATGAAATAAAAAATTGAACTTGAAGAAAAAAAAAATTTGGTCGCGCGCGACTCGCCGCGGGCCGCTTCCGGCGACTTCGAGGGCCTTATGAAGCACACAGTTGGGCATTGTTGTTACGTGTGAGACGCGAAAGAGGATTTTAAACGGTTCAAGTGATATAAATCGGTAAACGGATAATATATTGGAGGTGCACATATTTCTGTGAGAAAAAAAAGAGAAGAAAGAATACTAAAAGCAATGGCGGGGACGCGTGGGTGGCGTGCGGCGCTCCGTCCAAATCCGGGGAGGGAACTAAAGAATTCCGCTTCCCCGGGGGCGGGGGCCTGTCGTGGGTCGCTCCTGTGTAACGTGCACGCCGCGAGATGCATTTAATATATTATCTATTATCTAGTTGTTGCCGACGAATGGGCATTAACGGGAAACCGCGCGGGTATATTAATAAACTTTATTCTTTACTACAGACATCCACTTTTGTAAATATTTATATATATATATATATATTTATATATATACATATACAGACAGACATTTGAATAGTTAAAGTTAATAGTAATTATTGAAGGTGAATTATACAGTTTAAGGAAGAAGATAAAAAATAGAAGTAAAATCTCTGAATCGGATGTGCGTTATCCAAGTGTACAATGTTATTGATTAAATGAAATAGTTGGTGGTAAAAAGAAAATGGACACGGACACAGTGAAGAAGGAGAGAGTGAGAAAATATATATTTTTTTTTTTTAAAGAAGAACAAAAAGGCAGAAACAAAATAACCGGTGCATGTAAACTTCACGCGAGGGAAGAGAAGGAAAGGAACACTGACGTTTTTTCATTGGCACAGGAGAACGGGAGCGAACGCTTTCCACACACCGCGCAAGAAGAACTCTGAGAAGAAAAACTGAGTGGCCAGAAAAAAAAACAAAAAAAAAAAAAAAGAAGAAGAAGAAAGCAGAGGTGTTAGATGATCCGAGCACGGAGCGAAGAAACGACCGTCAGCACAATCATTAATGCTAAAACCCAAAATTTTTTCATTTTGTTCGGCTAAGAGCGGAACGACTGCAGGTTCTCTTTGAAAATTATGCGAATCGACAATTCCTGTGACCGCCAAGTACAAAAGTAATGGATGAGAGGCAGCGAAGGAGCGTACGGCCTTGTGAGAGAGGCGCAATTCCCAGATTGTCGATCGGATCGAGGAGCAGCGTTGTGGCTGGTGAACAAACAGAAAAGAAAAATCACACAGTTTCCCCTCCGCTTGACGAACGGTCGAGATTTTTTTTTTTATATAAACAATATGAAGAAAAGTAAAAGGCGCCACATCGATCGAAGGCAGGGTACGAGGACTCTCGTCGGTGGAATTAAAAAGAAACAATGCAAAAAAGGTACTTCGTACAAAGACGTTAACAAAGCAAAAAAAAAATGTAACATGGGATCCAATCGCCGCAGATCAGGGAAGTCAAGAAGCTTCATTGAGAGACTAACAAAAAAAAATGCTAAAGCTATTATAATATAGAAGAAAAAGAAAAGGAACCCGATTTATATATGGTATATGTCTACGAATGGTAATGAGCAAAGTGGAAGATAAAAAAAAATAATGGAAATATATATACGAAAAAAAAGTAATAAGAATATAGGACGTTTGCGCGCAGAGCCAGCACAGCGCTGAGCCTCCGCCCGACATGTAATACACACCGAGCATAGAATTGCAAAGAAAAAGAAAAAAAACGTACGAAATGTGTAATTGAGACACACACGGTTTGCATGCATATTGAGAAAAAAAATAATGGATTTAAAAAAATAAGTAATAGTCGATAGCAGGGCTCGACACGACGTCGAGCCGACACTTAATCGTTTATTGATACTTGTAATAATTGATGCTTAAGAATATTTTGTTTTTTTTTTTATAATAGAAGTTCGCACCGTAGATGAAGACAACCTTCGTCGCGCCTGCATTTGCTTCGCACTTGCTGTTTTTTTTTAATGTATTCTTTTTTTTTTTGTCCGGAAAACTCGTCTCGAGTGGGGAGAGATTGACGCGAGGGGTCCATGCTACTGGATAAAAAAAAAAGTAAAAAATGGTATTGAATGGGCAAAGCTAAAATTTGGCAAGACGAGTGGACGGACTTACGATAATCTTCACAATGATTCTTCTTTTCTATTTTAGTTAAACTACTTTATAATCGCTACTATTCTACACATAAATTTCCTATACTATATAACCCTTACCCACTATTATTAATGTTTCTGGTACTACTACCTACTATTTACTTCTAGTTTTTTTTGTGTCTTTGATGATGATTGCTGATTTGCTACTTCGAGAGATTTCACGTACACCTTGAGACATTCGTTGTTGTTTTTTTTTTTATTAATTCATTGCATATATATAGTAACTTTATTATTCCATTACTTGAAACGTTTGTTTTTCGACTCGTTCGAAGAATGGGCGCGCTTAACTACGTGTTTTGCCACACACACACACACTCCCCCCACCCCCACAACATTTTTTTTCTCTCGGAATTCGAAAATCGCATTGTCGACAGTTTCGGAAACACATGTACGCCGCGATATGCTAAAAGAAAAAATAAGATAACGGGAAACCGGGAAAAAGAGAGAGAAAGCTTCGAAACAGTTTTTTCCTCCTTTGCGAGATGAAAAATTTGTTAAAAAGGAAGATCGTTAAAAAACAAAACAATTGATGAACTTCTCTTTCTTTTCTCGATGGATATATAAAAAAAAAATGGTCGCTAACTTATTCGATGTACCCACCCCTTTTTTCGAAGTTAATTGAAAAAGCGCGCAAGGCACATTGGAGAATTCTCGGCGATATTCTTAAAGAAATATACGGTGTTTCTTTTTTCTAGTGGATAATGTTTAAAGGTTTACTAAATACATATTACATATACGGATAATCATTATTAAGTACAAGGAAGCATAGTAAATAAAGTAAATAGGCATTAAGGCACTGAAAAATAGTAGGCGGCTTCCCTCCAGATGCAAAATTTACCCTTCAAAAAGGCGCGTGCAAGAGTCCGTTGATGAGGCATTAGCAAACCTTTCATGGCATCACCAGCAAAAAATCACCGATCTTTCGGACCCGCAACGATCGATTTCAAGGGGAAAAATTCTTTCGAGTGAACTAAAAAAAAAAGTCACAGATCTTTTGGCCAAATGAAATTTTTAATAAAAAAAAAAGGAAACTTTTGAACGATGGAAAAAATTACTTTTTTCTGGCTTATGGTCTTCTGGAGGGACAGCTCCCACTAAAGTTTGGTTTTAAAATTTAGTAAACGCGAAACGTGAGGAATTGCCCGATGCTATAAAAAAGACATTCTTGTATCCGACAGTTTTTATTCTAGAACGAGGTATTCAAAAAGAAAAAAAAGTTTAGAGCAAAATGAAAAAGGACGAGCAGCAAGGCGAGATCCGTTGTATTCTTTTTTGTTTCCTTTTCTTTTGGAAGAGATGATAAGAGAATAAAAAAAGGGAGGTTGAGAGATCAGTACGAAATTTTTTCAAAAATTTTCGAGGATGCAAAGACAGAAATCAGCACGCTTTCCACTTAATTTTTCGTCTATCTGAGGACAAAACGTCATGAGTCGCACGTATATATATATCGCATACAACACAAAAAAAACACTAAGAACAATCCCCCTCCACACTCCCTACTTACGAAAGAATACCCTATAGTTAACTTAATACCCGCCATTAAAGTTGTAAATTAACGAAACTGTATTTTTCACACCGAAAAATAATAATATTTTAAAGAAAAAAGGGATTAAAAAAACGATCGCAAGAATAGAGGACGGGAACGGGATTCGGTAGCGAAAGAGTGAGACAGAGCGAGAGTATGAGCGTGCGTAATTATTTTAGCGTAAATGTGATTGCCAGAGTGATAATTGGGAAATCAGACGTAAGTGAAACGTGAAAGGCATTAAAATGTACCTTCGTAAAACAGAGGAACATAATTAATTATTAAGAAATATTGACAGTCTTTCTTCTATACACCGTTAACTATATTACAGTTACAGCAAATCATAAGTGCAATAGTTGTTACAATAGACACGGAATCTTTACATTATTAAATGAAATAAATAAAATAGACGACGAAGTGAATAGTGAAAGAAAAAAGAAGAGAAAGATATGGAAAAGCTGCACTAACGGAAGCGTACGGAGGAATTAGCTCAGAAAGAGAGAGAAAAAAACGCGTCTTTTTTTTCACATTCATTCGATCTACCTCGCGTTGGTTGATTAATCCGAGCAGCAAACAATAGTTTCTCCAGATTTTTTTGCTTTATCTTTTAAAAAACCGTTGAACCTCACAAATATCTTTTTTTTTCTTGTTGATTATATTCTTTTTTTTTGTCTCATTTTTATAGAGCGAACGCGCGTCGAGGGGGGAATCCTCTCGGGGGTGTTGCGTCTTAGGCGCGGGAAATTTGAATTTGAAAATTTGCCCTGCGATTCCCCGAGCTTTGTGCGCGTTCGCTTTTAAGAGATGTTATTGATAATTGTACAATACACATTTTTACAGAAGATATATGTATATCTATCGACACAATTGTAAATCTGCGAAATAGCCACGTAAAAAAAGGCAATAGATTAAATTCGATGTGCACGCAACATGAAAACTGGTGATATATTAATTAAAACATAACGATACCACATATAATTGCAATAGATACGAAAAAAGAAGGCATTGAAAACGCAGATTAATGCGTATTTATATACAGTTGTTTTTTTAAATAATAATTAATAAATAGTAAAAAAGAAAAACGCGTTGAAACCCCGTATACGAGAATAATTGCTCTTTGTTTGTGAAAACCAGGTGGAAAAAAAGGGGAATGAAGCCGAGAGAACAGGATTCATTTCTTATTTTTTATTTTTTTCTTTTTTAAAAGAAAAAAAAAAGAAAAAGACAGATGAAGGGAAAGAGAGAAAAAAGCGGTGAAGCGTTGCGATTCTTTTTTTTTTGTGTGTGAGAGTGCGACTAATTATACGAGAGCGAGTTAGATAGTTGTATAAGGCGTGATGATTTAAGTAAAAAAAAAAAAACTGTATAAAGAAAAGTGATGGAGTGATACGGGAACGTCTGCGACGACGATAAGTCGACAAAAAAAGTGCATAAAACAAGAAAGAAAAAAAAAATAAATGAAAAAAATTCAAACGACGGCAACGCGATTTTTTTTATTTTCTTCTCCTTCAGTTTGTGTATCTCTTCTTTACTCGAAAGGGGAAGAGCGCCGCCTTGGCGGAGCCGTTAAATACAGAGCCAAATAAAGAACGACGGATTTGCGACGCCGATGGGACACTCCGAGTGAGTAGAAGAGAGAAAAAGAGAGAGAAATTCTCCCGAGGCACGACGGTACCGTTTGAGAAGCTTTTAAAAGTTCCGCCACACAATTTGCATAGGAAATAGTCGTACGGTCAAATAGTTAAAAAGAGAGGGAGATATAAAAAAAATAGGATTGTGTTCGCGAGCCCTGTTTTTCGCGTCCCAAATCTCCGACGAGCCCTCGATGCGCCTCCCGCGATCCACACCTTTTGGTGCATTCTAAAAAAAGCTAAAATATGCAAGAAAGTGAAATTGAATGAAATCGAAAAAATCGCTGGAGGAGAGTCGGGGTCTGGCGGGAGGTGAGGATAAGTCGAGAATCAGGGCCTCAATAACTCTGTTATGCCACAGTGGGTGCGTTCGCGCACCGCCGTCGGTTTGTTATCGCTTCCAGAACCTGTTAATTTTTTGCCCGTTTTTTTTTTTTAAGAAATAGAAGCGAAAATGAAATAATAGAATTGCCGTTGTGTTTTCTTTTTTCTTTGTGTACTGATTCACGCAGCACTTTTTTATACTTTAGAGAAAAGCCATGTGAAGGGTTGGGAGAAAAAAAATCGTAAATTCGAAGGAGAAACATCGCCGTTTTTAAAGATGATGAACATAAAAAAAAATTGTCGCTTAGCCATTTGCACGCTTCTTTTTCTTTTGCATGATCTAACTGAAAAAAATTTTTTGAATATAAGGATAAACAAACGTTGGAAGCAAAGAGAAAAAAAAATTAATAAGCAGTCGCTCTCGCGCTCGGCATGTAGTACGTCTTCATTGGATTTTTGGACCTTTCAATTTTTTGCACTTGAGAAAAAAAAATCGAAAGTCTATAGCCGTTTGGATATGTATTTTAATGTTAAGTAATAATGTACTTCGTCATGTAATCAGGTTTTAAGGAAAATTCGCGCTGTATTTGTAGAAAAGAAATTTTCGTATGTGCGAGGGTGCGAGCGCGACTTAGGGTTCTTTAGAGTTATATGGATTTAATGATAAAAAAATTACAAAAAAAAGTGGCAAAAAAATTATAAGGCGAAGAACAATTCCTCACTGAGATAATTGTAAAAGAATTTTTCGATGAGAAAAATGTCGTCCACGAAAGAAAATTTACTACTGTGTAACTATTTAAAGTAAAGTCTATTTGAATGTAAAACGCGTCAAGGCATTATTAAAAAAAGTACGGAAAAAAATATTAAGGAGAAGTGTCAATCGAGCGGCATAACAATTTCTTTTTCTTTTCTTAATTTTGTGTAATTTGTAAGCAGAAAATAGGAGCTCGCGATATTTTTTCTTCTTGAGAGGAGAGGTTCATTCAGCGATGAGTGAGATTTTTTTCTTTTTTTTTAAAAAAAATAACAAAAGGCATATAGAGCAAGGGAAAGAAAATGCGTAACGTTTTATGGTTGTTTTTTTTTTGTACAAAAAACGGAAAGAAAAGAGAACGGAAATTCTTGGGATGGGTTTTGTGTGTGCGTTCAAAGTAAAATAAAAAAATAATGCTTAACAAGAGGAAAGGTAATCAATATAAAAAAAGCTAAAAAGTAAAGTTTTAGAAGCACGACAGTGTGAATGTACGCAGAAAAACGGGAATAAAAAAAACTAACCGCAAGAGAGGGAAGGCGATTTAATTCGTATCGAAGGGAGAGAGAGCCAGAAAAAACGTTAAAATTCGCGTGGAGTAACGAAGTAAGGTTTATGAGCGCCAAGTAGACGAAGACGAGGAGGAAGAAGGAGACCTAACGAAAGCAGAGAGAACGAACGGGAATCACGAATGCTGCGCTCCGAACGAATTTTTCACTTAACGATAACAAAAGAAAAGCTCTCAAAGCTGCGCAATTATTTTTTTTTCTTCTAATTTTAATGGACACCCGCTTGTCGCTTTATTTCATCGTTTTTTTTACTCGTGTGAATCTTCACGCGGGCGCCGCGACCCTCGACGCCAACAAATTTTTCTCTATTCGCACTGTACTGACCCGACTGTGTCGTGTCAGATACTATTCGTTTTGTTTTCATTGTTCTCAAAGTGTTAAGTCCTATTGGTGTATATTTGTTTTCATGTGTTTTACATTGTACTTGTATCTTCTTTTTAATTTACACTTTTTGTTACGCGAGGCGTCGGCGCGAGCGTGAAGACTCATCGATCTTTGTTTTGCGAGGCTCATCATTGCGATCGATGCCTTTCGAAAGATGTGTTTTCCTGTAAAAAAAAGTCGACTTCCAAAAGTGTCGAGCGAACGAAACGAAAAAAAAAACATAATATCTTCGTCAGCTAAAGGATGTGTGAAGTATGAGGAAAAAAAAGAGGATGAGTTGAGAGAGCCGTCTATCCTTCCCTTGATTTTTCATCCTTCTTCCTTTTCCTTTTCCGAAACTCTGACTTTCTCCCTCCAGGCATCACCACTCGCAACCATCAATTTATAGCAATGAAAAGTATAAAGAAGGAAGGGCCTGTACATTTTCTTGACAACGCCAGCACGCTGAATAAAAAAAAAGAGAAACAAAAGGTTGATTAGCAAAAGTAACGGGAAAGAAGCACAAGAGCTGTATATGTATACATTTTTTTTGTAAAAAAAAAAGATGAATGAAGGTGCGAGATGAAAAGTTGCTTGAGCACATGTACCTCGATACAGAAGAAAATCATAAAATAAGCAGAGAAAACACACACGCGAAGGACTATTATGAAAATCGATTTGTAATGTTTTATGTGTAACATTCGATTGAGGATTGTATGTAATTGTTTATGTATATATATATGCATGTATACATATGTACATGTATGAGTATATATACATGCACGAGTACACTGCAGTCCGTGTGTTAAGATACATTCTCCTTTTTCTACCGTGACGAAAAATAAATTATTCTAGTTAATAAAAAAATCATTGATTTCTTTTTATTTACACTTTCCCATTCCTTATCACGTAACATTAAAATAGTTATATCATTTGGTATTTCTTCCATTATTATTTGATCTGTTTTTGCTTTTGAGAAATTAATAATATTATAAAGATTTTCTTTTACTTTTCATTTATACTTTTTAATCACAAGAAAATTATACAATTTTTAAGCTTAAAATTAGTGTTTTTTACAATAATTTACTTGCTCTAGTTGCTAATACTGCACAAGTACGTTAACTTTCTAACGTAACAAGAAATTAATAAATATATCTGACGTACTCACTAATAACTTATTATTAAATATTGAATTTTGTTATTGCAATATATTACAAGCGCTTAAGAGCCGAATGTTTATAATAATCACAAATAATCGGTATCAATAAAATATGAAAAATTAAAATGGCATACCTGTACAATCAATAAAGCTACATTTATCTTGTAATGTGTTAAATTATTAAACAAGACAATACTAAATTTAGACTAGAACATTTGAAAAATTTAATTCTTTTTATTTTCTTCATACCAATATCGTAGAAAACATTAATTATAATAATTTTAATGAACACGCTTTAGAAAACTGCTCCAATACTTATTACAGTGTATGTAATGACTAGATCTTTAAAAAAAACGAAAAAGAAAAAAGGAGCAAAAGAGAGATCCTAAAAATTTGAGTAAGTATATACTTACATCTACGATATATACTCTACAGTTTTATTATACTACATACATTTTCTTGTAGAATTATTAGAGCATTTTTATTCTTCAAAAACAATAATATTTAAATCAATAGAATTTAATTTTTAACGAAAAACAAGAAGATATATAGTATGGTTCACAGGAGTTTAACAATGCCACGTAGTTTAAATTTTCTTTTAATCGAAAATATTTTAAAGCTTCTCCGAATAAGTGTGAAATAAACAAAGGTAAATATATAAAAATGGACTCTTTAATTATTTTACCTTGTACTTTTCATAAAACACATTACTCTCTGTCAAGTTCCTAGAAGGCTTAAGCTATTTCTTCAAAACTTACGTGTTTTTAAGATACGTCTTTTCTTAATTTATTTATAACTCCTTTTTTCATATTTTGAAATTGTTCGCTCTTAATATTTCTATAATGTTATAAGATACCATATTATTTAAAAAAAGAAATCACTTAATAAACTTCGCAAAGTTAATTATTCTGTACTTAATTGTAAAGGTAAGTACTTTCGGTACTAGTAAAACGCATTGCAAATTAGATTATTTTTGTCAGTACCTAACTTACGGCAAGTCTGAAACATCGATTGCCGGCATAACGACTTAACTTTAGCTTTTCACTTTTCAATTTGAATTAAATTAACTAAATTAAAAGGAGCCAGGTTCACGAGGGTCTGAGGGGGTTGAATTTAGGGGGCGAGTTAGTGGGACCGCGTGGCGTTGACCATGTCGTCAAGCAGCCGCTCGACGCTGACGTCCCCGACGGTCGGCTTGAACAGCAGTTCCTGCAGAGTCCTGCGGCAGAGCGCGCGCGCCGGCGGTAACAGCAGCAGCAAGTGACCTATGCGACCGGCGCCTCGGTCGGACAACACCGACGCCGTCTGCTCCTGCAGGGCCGTCACGCGGGCTGCGTCGCACAAGCCCCTTGACTCTGGAAAAATAAATTTTTTATTTATTTTATTTTTATTTCATTTTTAATGCTTTCTCATAGAGAAAGCTTTATGACGGTGAACAAACATTTTTTTCTGTTTGTTACTGAAAAGCACTTATTTAGGTTCAGAAAGTACAAAATAGTATTTTTCGATACAAAGGTGTAAAAACTGATTTTCGCAAGTGAGTGAGTTTATCGCCCGAGCGAAGCGAGGGTGATAATCACCCACGAGCCGAACGATATTTTTTGATACAGTGCGTAAAAGCAGCACTCGAAGATTGCGCAAAAATGCGTAAAGTACTTTACACACTACTTTACGCACACTGTATCAAAACAGTACTTTTAATAAAATGTCTGTATGTATGTACGTACGTACGTATGTACGTATGTCGTTACCCCGTAACTACTTTTAAACGGTTCAGTGGATCTTTTCCAAATTTTGACAAATGTTGGGTATGTTTGTACGAAAAACGCTTGAAATTTTCAAGAGTTTCTATCTATTAGATTCGATTTTAAAGCTATTTTTGCATTTTTTGAAAATTTTGTGATTTACATATTTCTAATTCTTATGGAAAATATTAATATTTTTCGTTCCTTTTTGTTTCTTTTTAATTATATTTAATGTTATTTTTCACAAAAAACTTATTTTGAAACACTTGTAAAGTGTTAATGATAAATAGTAATATTATGCTACTAGGGAAATAAAGAAAGAATGGTCCCAAACCACATGGAAATGGTCACCCGAGCCGAAAGCGAAGGTGACAAACATGAGGCATTCTTTCTTTTATTCCGTAGTGGATATACGATTTTTTTACATACCCACGCCGAAATTCCCAGTTTTTCATTCCCGCGCCGGGATAAAAATAGGCACTTTTGGCAGGGGTACGTAAAAAAAATTTTAGTTAATACATTTTTAATTATACACTTCCTTTGTAACTACCCGTGAACTATGCGTTGGATTTGATTAAAATTTTTTACATAAGTTTGCTTGAGCAATAGCAAGATATCTTAAAAATTTCCAGGGTTTCTATTGATTATTTATTATTTTAGACTAGATATATGAAAATTTTTTAATTTTTAGTGCATTTTAGTACTTAATGTTTTTACAAAGCTGTTTGGCAGTATCAACTTATTATTTGATACAAAAATTAAATTAACAGTATTTGTTACAAAGCATAAATATTTAAACTTCATTAAATGTTAATAAAATTTACAAAATGACGTCACAGCTCTCTATGAGAAAGCATTCTGCCAAAGTAGTTGGCAGCGTTTTTTTTTTCTTCATTTTATTTTATTTTACAATTTATTCTTATTTTTTAAATTTTTATTTTATTTTTAAACGGAAGTTAAATCTTAAAATTTAATATCAGAATGGTATTTGATATAAAAATTTAGACGTTTACAATTCTTGTTGATTTATAAGCAGACGAATAGAAAGTATACCTATAATAATAATTATTATTATTATTATTATTAATATTATTATTATTAATAATTAATAATAATTATTATTATTATTTTTTTTTTTCTGCGTGGAATCTACTTAAAAAATTTTCCATCCCTAAAACCATGTGCCCCATACATTTTTCCCTCATTCGTCTACTCTTTTTTTAAGTTTCTATTTAAATGTTCGATTTAATAAACAAAAGCCGTTGATACTACCTCATTAAAAAAAAAACGAATCAATTAAAGATCGTACTGAAGTTGACCATGCATCTCAACAAAATACAATCAACAAAAAGCTTTCACTCACAGGTCACCTACTCCATCTTCAAGAGGCACACAAAATTTTTTTCAAAATCTATAAGTATCGCAATTATACGTTAAAAACTTTCACCAATAAGAAAAGCCATTTAAAAAAATAGCAACATGCCTAAATGCCAACCATGTACTATGGAATTTTCGCGAGGAGGCGGCACCGGAGTCGCCGAGGCCCTCGGAAACTGGGGATTCTCCAACGAAGTAGTCAGCCCCGGCAATGAGCTTTGTCGCATGGATTGCCTTTTACGGAAGATGGAAAGTTTGTACGTATCCCTCAAGTAAAATATTACAATAATATAACATTCCTGGAATTACAAACACTCAAATCGATCATCCATCGATCGCATCAAATCGATTAAAATGCTCAAAAAAAGTCTCTTTAATTGACAAAATGCAAAAGTACTCAACAGTACCTTCACTATTTAGTAATTTATTCCACGATCACTGGATTGGTTCTCATTAATTTTAGTAGTTCTATCTAATTTAAATTAAGAAGTAATGTTTCCATTGAAATTTAAAAAAAATTTAACCACTAAAGGAAGCAAATGAAAAAGAGATATTTTTGAATTTTAGGAAAACACCACCACCACCGTGTTGTCCGCCGCCGTGCTGCCCTCCGCCGTGTCCACCCTGCGTGTGCATAGAGCACAGCCCGCCCGAGTGTAGACCCACGTGGATGTTCTGGGAAAGGTGTCCGATGATCACATTCTGCTCGGTCGCCACTACACATCTGACCTCGAACAAGAAGGTGATAGCTCAAGACGCGGCTTGGCCCGTCCTCGATCGACATTTCCGATTACAAGGGGTAAGTACTGCGCGCCTCTTCGCGCGCCTTCGCCTATTGCTGTTTTAGAGAGAATGGTAATGGATTTTTCTGATATTTTTTTTCTAGAACGATAAATGGTACAAGTTGGGTCCACTGTGCTAACCACAACCAAGTTGTCCTTTACCAAGCGGCAGATAAAGTTCTTATATTTGTATAAATATGTGAAATTGATTCATTTTCGGTGTAAATATGTTTAGGAATTATCCACATTGACCAAGTCTGTAAAATATACGTAGTCTCAAACAAATGTTACTTCTGACTATTTTTCTCTCCACACATCCCCTGTTCAAAAAATTTCTCGCATCAGAAAATCTCAATTAATTAATTATTTATTTATTTAACTAGATCAGTTAGTTTTTATTTACTAGATCGCTTCGCGCACTGAGATTATGTTTCAAGGTTATAAGATAAACATTAATATAAACAAATAATAAAAGACAACTACCAATCACAATCCGAGAAATACTATCTACAATGAAATGCCCATGGGTTTTTTAGAAAGAGATTTTTGTAGTTAACCATGATAGTTTCACCTTCTTCGGATCATCAATTTAGATGAAAATTTGGAAAGATTATTTTTCAGTAGCGAATATCAACCAACTAAGGAACCGTAAGTATTGTAATTTTTTTCAATAAATTTTGTCTTCGAGTATTTTTTAATAAATGCTTTTTAACGCACCTCCTTTGAAGAGTACGATGGCCTTGAGACAGGCATACTCCGAGTGATCGATCCTGAGGATGGCGCACCTGGCGAGCAGCTCCCGTAGCCTTCGTGCCTCGTCGCTCAGTATTTGCCTGCGTTCAGGGGGTAGGTGCGATGGTATGAGCTGCGACTCCTCCACCGGGAAGTTCCACTGAGCCGCGGTTAGCACGAACAGCTCGCACCACGATTCCTCCAACAGAATCGCCTGGTCTCTGTACGACAGCTGGAGGCGTTTTGTTAATATTTTAGTTTAAAAAAAAAAAAATTATTTTTTTTTTTTAATTTTTACTTGCTTTTGATACTAGCATCGAATTATTTTAGAGATTCGTCGTGATAATGCGTGGTAATTTAAAATAGAAAAAAAAAAAATTACCTGTAAAAAGGAAGAAATACTCCTCGGCCACTTGACGGCCAGGAACAGCAGTTTCGCAGCGAACTCATACACGTTCTCAGCGGGTAGAAGTGAGAAATTTGCGGTTTGACTGTCGGACGCTGAGGTGCATATTAACGGCGTCACCAGCTGAGTTGACACATGATCGTCCACAACTGGCAGTCATGAAAAAAAAAGAAAAAAATTACATGCATCGTTGTTCCGCTTAAAGCCAATGTACCTCTTGACTATATTATTAATGCAAAATTGCACGTGCGCCTGAGCGGTGCGAAAATAATTATGTTAAATGCACTTCACAAGAAGTTGAAAAGAATCTCTTTTCGGACTTCGTATCGTCAGCTCGTTTTTCTTTAATCGCTAGTTTATTAAAACATAAACCTTCAGTATTGAGTGTGAACTAAGATCGGGAACATTATTTTTATTGTAAATTAAAAATTAATTTTGAAAAATTCCTTTTTCTTTAATTTTTTCATACTTTCGTATAGCAGTACATTTCGTCGCGGCGATGAATTTGACGTTTAAGAAATATAGATACCCTTTTTGAACTGCAAGCGATCCTTAGCGGCGGCTGCTTCTTCGGAGCTTGTAACCTCGTCTTCTTTCGCGGCAGAAGTCGATAAGGACTCGGGGGTGGGTCGGGGCATGAAGTGTGCAGCTGTCGTGAAACGGAGCAGGTCGCTCGTGTCTGTGGGAAATATTTGCTGTGTTGTCGTCAATTAATTTTACAAGAGCACTTAATCGAAGTAATAAAGTATGCCGCTTAGCCTGTAATTGCATTCCTCGTTAGGTATGATAAAAAAAATTTGTATCTCTAAAATAAATAAATTTATTTTCAAAAACAAAAGGATTTCTTCATACGAAATAATTACAGTGTTCTGAAAAAATAAATCGTGTGAAGAGGTTTGTATTTTATTGGAATTATAAATGTTGATTAACTAGCCCGTTTAAATAAATAAATAAATAAATAAATAAATAAATAAATAAATAAATAAATAAATA
>JAWWEN010000001.1:14505109-14526781 GCA_035582955.1 Sycophila texana
TACTATACTGTATAGCATTATTTAGTGGAAATGTGTACTAAATATTCATATAAGTATATTAAAAAAACCCCGAAGACTAACTTTGTCCCTCGATTAATAAATAATATAGTAATTTTAACACGAAGATTTCTCTCCGTGTAAGGAAAGGAAGAAAAAAAATGTTCACTCAGGGGAATTTTCATAATTCCCGCTATTATTGTTATTGCACCGGAAGCTCTGAACGAGTCTTATGAAGTATGATTGATGCGCTCGGCATAGGAAAGCCAATCTTCGCATTATAGTTTTGCGTGTGGCTCTTCGCCTCGACCCTATACACGTTCGAGCCTATAACGCCTGCGCCTTAAATCATCGCTGCCCGTAGACGAGAAACGTGGGAGATTGTTTGATGGATAAATAGAAAATCGATAGTAATAAGAATAAAGGGCAGAACTATTGAAATTTTTTCTTTTTCAATCGTAAAAGTTTTAGTTTATTATAAAGCTTTCTTTTTTGTACTTAAGGACTCCTAGTCCGTTTAATTATTAAATAAATAAAAATAAAAAAATAAATAAAAGTCTTTATTAAAGTCACCATCCAGAGGTGCAAGTAAAAGTCACATTACCTCTTTTAACGCCTCTCTACATTAGCAATTATATGAGCACTTCATATTTTTTATAATTCAATATGAAAATTATATGAATAGTCATACTAATTCATTAAATGTTCGGGTATTTTTTTATGTAAAAATCGTAAATTGACCTTATAAGAATAATTAGCAATTAAGATATTGCATCGTTACGATTCAAGCGGTATGTCACAAAAGAAATCAAGAAATCAGTGATTGTCCTAATTGCTGACTACTCGGAAAATCATTTTACATAAGTAATGATATTTCTATAAGAAACGATGTCCAATGTAGTATAAAAAATTAATTTACTCGTCGGTGAAAAACAACAATGATGAAAATACCGAGACGTCAAAGCTGTAAAACAAGCGTACGAGATCGTGGAACATTTACCAGCGTTCATTTTATTTAACAGTCCATTTTCCCTGCAACAACCCAATGCCTCGGGCCTAATTACGCGAGTTATTAAAGTGCACGGAAACCGAAGACTCGAATTTCCAAACGAGCCAAAGATTTTACCGAGAATCGACCGAGGGAGAATTACCGCTCGGATGCAATCGCAAGATTGGTTTTCCCGAGAAAGGAGGAAAAAAAAAGGTCCGGGGAACCGGAGCTACTCAGCTCGAGTCGACGCAAAAAAGAAAAGGGAAGTAAAAAAAAAAAAAGTGGCGCCGTATAACTGCACGCGAACACTTTGAAGAAAGTGCCCAGGGGAGGGAGTGCGCCGCGCTGTCTCCTATACGCAATCCACTACCCTCCCCCTTTCCCTGGTAATACACACACCCGGGGCGAGTTACACTGCTGATTTCCGCACTCCGGCGTTATAAGTGCGCGGCGGGGAAAATCAATGCCGGTGATGGAGGGGCGAGGAGGACGAGTACAGTTATTTGAATTCCGAGATTAGGGATTTCGGGTCTTGACGTCAAGGAGTCGGGGGCTAGTTCATGTGCTGAAATGTTTACAAGGAGCTGAGCGGAGGAGTCGGTATTGATTTGTCGATCTCCGGCTTGTAGCCGCCGGTTACTGCATGGCTTTCTTACTGGGCACGTCTTTTGGTCTTTCTGTACTTTAAACTGTTTTGCTGTGGGTAGTATGCACGGAGACAATTTTAATTGTAAAAATTACAATATAAAAATTACAATTTATAGCACACTGAAAACAAATTTGGTAATGTTAAGTAAATATTTACTTCAATAGTATTTGTTAAATATTTTTTTGAACCGAGTATTTATTTTTTTGAAACTACTAAATTTATTTAGTAACAAGTAAATTCATTTAGTTTTAAAGAAATATTTCTTTGAATCAACTAAATATTTCTTTAAAACTAAATGAATTTACTTGTTTCTAAATAAATTTAGTAGTTTCAAAAAAATAAATACTTGGTTCAAAAAAATATTTAACAAATACTATTGAAATAAATATATTTACTTAAAATTACCAAATTTTTCTCTCAGTGCAAAGATTGCAATATTGAAGACTGTTGCAATACTAGACTTCTACTATAATAATATTTACTGAGGAAGAAGCAGACATTTAAAAAAAAACCTGTTTGAATTTGCACTTTTTACAAAAATAAATTACTGGATAATTGTATTGCAGCAACTGCTGCAATTACTAAAAATTAATGAGGAGCTTTTTGGATATAATTGGGCTACTCTATATAAACTACTGGAAATAATAAAATCCATCTATGAACACTTTAAAAAAGTACTACCTACAATGTACGTGATCAAACAAATAGACAAATTGAACAAATAAATAATTTAAAGTACATCAAATTAAAAAATGAAAGGAGCACCTTCTATGTACGTAGTACCCCTCAAATAAATAAAAAAAAATTGAACAAATAAATAATTAAAGTACATCAAATTAAAAAATGAAAGGAGCACCTTCTATGTACGTAGTACCTCCTCAAGTAAATGAAAAAAATTGAACAAATAAATGAAGTACATAAAAAACATAAAAAAATTGAAAATGATAAAATAATTCAACTCCCACTCAGAGAAAAGCAATTGCACTCAAATATCAGGCAGCTTTACCCCGCAATCTTATACGAAAAAGAAAGCAAACTGGATTCAACCTTACGCCCATGACGCTTATCTGACAGGAAACAAGGCTCGCCTCGACATCGCGCATATCGACGTTTAAATGTCGCGTATCGCTCCTCCGCTCGCTCGCAGCTTTTCTCTATTTTTGCGCGGTTCCGTTCCCGAGGCATTTAGCCGTTGCAGCGGCATCCGCCGTCCTCGGCGGATTCGCGCCCCGCGATCCCGGTGAGTTTCGGCGCGAGGCGCGCCGGCGCCCCCGGGAAAAATCGATCTCGAGATTATTTCGCAGCCGCCTCGTGGCCGAGATACGCCGCGTCGAGCCGAGGGGGCTATGAACTCGGCGACCCGCTTACCCCTGCACCCCTCTATATATACGTGCCAGAGCCACGCGTGTGCGCTAAGACGCTCGGGCGTCGACGCGCGCTTTGTTTACTTCTTTTCGATGGGTTCTGGTTACTTTTGCGATGGAGGCAATTTTTCTGATGGTTTCCTTTTTTTCGTTCGTGGACGACGGGGAAGCTTCTTTGGACTCTGAACTGACTAAAGTATTTTTTATTGAATTTTGACCAAAAGCTCGGTAATTTTTACGCACGGTGTATTATAGTTTTCTCGTAAAAATGATGTGAAAAAACGTAATTGAGGGATAGCTTGCAAGCTCTGGAAATTTTCACCGTAGTCACCCGAAACATGGATTGTTAGCGAAACTTTGTAATTTTTACAAAGAAAAAAACAATTCTTGTAAAAATTACGAGGATTTTACCGTATGTTGCGGAGCTTTTCCCGCATTTTTACAGAGCTTTTCTGGTAAAAAGTATAAAGCTTCGTAAATCATTCAAGATTCAGGTCAAAATTAGATCTGTACAAATTTTTAGTACTTGCAAATCGTCCCTCGATTTGTTTTTTTCGCGCAATTTTTACGAAGAGCTTCATCATGGTAATTTTTACGAGAAAAATTAAATAGCTGAAAAATTTCCAGAAAATAGTCTCAATGATTGAAGAAAACTGGCCGATTTAAAGGGAGATTGTATGTTCGATTAATGTTTTTCGAGGAAGTTGAATAACTTGCGGGTTTGATTTAATTTGGAAGGTAATGAAGTTCCGCAAGATTATTAAATTCTTAGCTTTAATTGACTTTGGCGGAGAGCATCTGCACCTCTCCTTCAGATTCAATTTTACTGCTTTAGGAATCGGAGTACTTCGAAATTATAAGGCAGTTTATTCCACTAGTATATTGAATCAATAAATTATCATCGAAAGCTTTAAAGCAACGTTCATTTCCTTATACAGTGTAAACAATGAATTTTGTACTAAAATATATAAATTTGTTATTTGTTTTTAAACACGTTTATCGCTTGATTTTATCTACTAAAACAGAAAATGTTTACATGGATAATAACTATTAAAGAGGTAAAAAGGTTAAATCAACAAAGGTGTCAATTTCCGTCATATACACACCCTATTGACTTGCTGTAATAAATACTGTATTTAGGTTGTAAAATAGTATAGGCACAATTTTTCAGCACCACTCATTTAGACTAAAAAAAGGACTTTCTAACGTAGAATTATGATCTTAATCATACAATATACTTTATTTACACAGCTGTTTTTAAAGATAAAAGCAGATTAAATAATTTATTTCTTTTTTTCTTATAAACGTTTTTCTATCTTTTTTTTTAAATGTTTTATAAAAGTGTTTTCACGTAACAATTATTTAAATCCCTTTTTATTTCGATTCAATACCCGATCAATAAAATTTACTTGGCAACCGAAAAAAAGTTAAATCCTGACATCAGGTGAAAAAAAAGCTCCCCTCCTGCCAGACCCAAGTATCTACAAATTTCGAGCTTTCCGTACTTGGCATCGCAATTCTGTCGAAGATCGTTTTGGGCGTCAATCCAGAACTCGCCATAACATTTGTCCCTACAAAAGTTTCCCGCCGGAGTCGAACTCATCCCATCACGTGCCAATTCCTCCGTCGGCTCCTCCATCCGAGGAGCGTCCAAGCCTTTCGGGTCATAAGTTGTGCTCGGACCCCTCGTCTCGCGTCACTAAGAGTCAGAAAAGCACGTCGGTCAGTGGCCTGCTCGAGGGGCGCAGGGAGCAAGCGATTCATCAGCGTCCGCCTTTCGTCCGTCGTTCCGCGGGGCGCTTAGTCAATCTGTCCCTTACCGTCGCCGATTCGCGCGAGCGACAGTCTGCCGCAATCAGCAACGGCGCAATTTTTATCTTAGGGCGGCTAGGCTAGGACTTATCGACATTTCTCTGTCCCTCGCACTCTCTCCCTTATTTTTTTTTTTTGCTTTGCGTTGGAAAAGCTGGGATTTGCCGGGGCTCCCTTTTTTTCTCTCTAGTGACTGTCGTATTTCGAGTATTGCGTCGCCGCGTTGTTTATAGATTATGTCTGGGGGCATTAATTTTTTAGTGGGTTATTTCTTGATTTATCGACGCGCGGCGGTGAATATTTTAGGCACTTTTTGTGCGACTATTTGATTTATATTGAAAATGGGCTGTATTATTACTTTTATTTTTATTGGAGTCTTATTTTATCGTAGGTAGAGCTTGCGAGAGACGTGAGAGATACTTTCGCAATAAGAGTTTTAAATGAATTATTATAAAAGGCTATTATTTTATTTTATTATTTTATCGCTTTGTGAGCTTTTTTGCTAATAAAGTTTGCAGTAAAAATAGAGATTTTAAATTAAATTTAGAAAAAAAAGTTTAATTATAATAAATTCCATAATTCACGAAATAACTCATAAAAAACTAAACAACAATAATTTATAGGAGTAATAATTTCGGGATTAATCGCACCACTGGATGTCGTTCACCAGCCCGGGAAAACTTACAAAACTAATAAAAACGCCAACAGTGAAATAAATCAGCCGAGTAAATTGACCCTCTCGAAAAATCCGATAAAATTCAATTTCAAAAAATGCTTCGAGCAGTGATCGCCGAGTGAAAAAAAAAATTCATCTTGACGCTCAACTAAACAAGAGGCCAATCGGCGCTCACCGGGACGAAACTCATTAAAAAGGCCACGGATCGGCTCATTACAAAGACGCCAGCGCCCAGCTCGCGTTGCCTCACTTCCATCGCAGCTTTTTGCAAAAAAAAATCTCATTATCCGCGGAATCGACAGGCGACGGTTCCCTGGCGGAAATCCACTTTCAGCCGTCCTTGAACGCTCCTGCTCTCATTTTATTCTCATCCCATATCCAATCGCGACTTGTTTATACTCGGGAATCGCTGGAACTGAAATTCCACTGGCAACCTGTTTTCTTTTTCTTTCCGTCGACGTCCCACTTTACTTCCAACGGAGCTCCGGTGAAAATTGTTAGTTCCACGGGGCCGCGCTACTTATCAAATTCAACGGCTTGGAATCTTCCGCTCGCTCCAATCTGCCGCAAGTTATGGGGCCTCCCGATCGATCCGTGCCGCCTACGGGCCGAGGCTTCCCCGCGAAAGGAGGCTAACGAATCGTAAAATGATTTTCGTGTCACCAGCAAGTGTTCCCCTTTGCGACAACGACAATATTGTGCTTGCGACTTATCGGCAAATCGAATTCGTCAAATTTCTCGAGGGCTTGAGACGTGCCAACTTGAAAAAAAGCTCCGATCATTTATTTACCATCGAATTTAAGGAATTCAATTCTTCGGGATTCAAAAAAGGGGGGAGTTGAAAATTAGTCGATGTTAAGGGTACCACGAAGAGAGAGAAAAAAGGGAGGGGAGAGTTTATCGTTGGCTGAAAAAATTCCTCCGCGCAGCTTCTCATTGTTCGGAGAGTCTTCCCGCTCCTCTTCGCCCTCCTGCGCTTCTTCCAAGATGCACAATAAACTTATTGTTCTTGCCGAGACTCGAGTATATACGCTTTTTCCATCTTTCATTATCTGCTGCTCTTTGTTCGTGTCTTTGTTGCCTGGTATAGATATAATACCCTCTCCCATTCCCCGCTGCTCCCCCTTTTTTAGTTAAAAATATTATTAGCTGCAGATGATGCGTAATTTTCTTTGTGGATGGCGGTTAGATAGCGACTGGTTGCGCGCTTTGGCGATTTATTAAATGCAATTTGTGCTGCACGAGGGTAATCGTTGCGCGAGCTCCGTTACTTGAGAAGCGACGATTATTGACTTTGATTAATTGCGGTGTTTGGCTGCTGAGCTCGTTTGCTGAATTACTACGTTCAGAAAATTGGCTTTGTGTGTAGTTAGGCTGATACCCGTGACGAATAACGAAATATTTCTAGAGCTTTTTCGAAAAAGCTCTAGTATCTCAGATCTGATTCTTACCTCCGGATAGTAAGAAGTTTTAATTTAATTTTATCAAAATTACTATGCTTTCTGATTTATCCAGATTCATTGATAATTACAGCAAAATGGATAGTGCACGGAATAATAATAGTACAAATTTTTTTGCATAAGATTTATTTATTTAAAAAAAAGTGATATTTATGCTTGGCACATTGTACTGCTTCATTGATTACTCAATTAATTTTTTTTTTTAACGTTGCGGTCAATGCAAACATTTACGAGAGTCTAGAAATGATACTTTATAATACTTCAAGGTACTCATGACACATTTATAAAAAGTTAAAAAAAAAAAAAAACATCACTTCTTCACCCTCCAATGAAACGTTGCCAGGGGTAGACTCAATTTTCCATATCGCAGTGTAAACATTTAATCAGGCGAGTAGCTAAATTACGCAGCTCCACGATCAGTCACTCGAGGTAGAAAACAATTTCCCATGCGATTGACAAGTCACTTGTTCCTCTCAATTTTTAATCGGTACACGCGCGAATTTCTTCGCGTCCTCAACTGATCCGGTAAGGAAAGCACCACGATATAGGACTGGTTTACCCAGAATAAATGAGTCAGTTTGCCTGGTACGTACGGGGCAGCTCCCGGAAAATTGGAATGTCGCGTCGTTCTGTTTGTCGAGCTTTCTATCAACTGACTACTGATAATAGTTCGAGGCTGCATGTGTTATTTCTGCGGAAACCGCGATCGTTCGAGGAGCTGTTTGGAAGATCAAATGGAATTGTAATTGAGCATTTTCTTGTAAAAATTACGGAGTTTTTCCGGTATAAATTATGGAGCTTTTTCCACAAACATTGTGGAAGTTTTACCTGTGGAATGAGCTGGAATTGCTACTTTTGGCAAATAGTGAAGTGAAATGTTTTATTTTTTTTTTTGTGTAAGCGATAAATTGCACAGAATACTTTTTTGCAAGAACTATTGTTCTGTTATTCAATTTTGACAAAAAAGAATTGAAAAGGCATTGAAATAATAAACACACGCGCGTTAATCGTCGTATTGGGTTTGCGATTTTTGTTATTTTGATGACTACCTGTTGCGTACGATGGTGCAATTGTGAAAATAAGTATAACAAGATGGCCAATGAACGTTGGAACGCATTAAAGTTTAGATTAAATTTTGAAACGAGCTAATCTTGCTTGCCGAAACCATAGTGTTCTTTCCGCTGCGCGTTATTAGCAGTTAACCACCAAAGGACCTTAGACTTCGTGTCCCTTGATGAAAAAAATTTCAATTTTTATTTTCAATTCGGCTGATTTTTATAATACGTTTTCTGCAAAGTAAGCTTTAAATAAATAAAGAGTTATTTTCGACTCTCGTATATTACTTTCGTCTTCACCATAATATCATCTTTATATAAAAAACAGTGAATAATAGAAGGTAATAATTTCTTCTTAAAGCTTGTTTATCTCCTCTTCAAAATTTAAGCACTGCAGATCGATGATAATTTACTGGGCTAGTTTTATCTATCAATATTATTTCTTTAATAAACAAAATTTAATACATAGGATTGCGCTATCATGTTAGTCCAAAATAATCCGCTTAATATCACGAAATATCCTCCTTTTTTAGGGCATAATAACCTTAATAAATAATAAACCAATCCCGGCTAGACGACCCCATTAAAGTCCTGCGACTGATGGCGAGTTCCTGTTAAAACGATTTTATCAGCGCCAAACTATTTGATATCATTATTATAACAATCCCTACAATAATATTTAACGAATTCTGAAGATTCAATTTAGAATTAGAGTCCTAATACGAACTCCTAAAACATACAACCACCTCCCCTCAACTAAAAATAAAATGATTTATCAATTTCCACATTCGAATTCATTTCAGTAAAAGTGACTCCAAAACGTGGGCCTCCCGACACTTCATAATGCAGGAGCACAAGCTTCTTCCCAGGCGCGCCTAACCCAATGGATCAAAATCCTCTTTTTCGGGATGAAACGCATTTTTCCGGTTGGATCGCGTCCTCGCGCGAATATATACATATAATTTATATATTTCGCCTAAGAATCACCCACGCGCGCGTGTCCTTCCGAGGAGTCCACGCTCGGATCGATAAGTAAAGGGGCCACCCCTCCCCACGCCCGCACAGTGGTTTTCCTCGTCTTTGCGACCTTTTAAGGTAACGTGAATAGGATGTAAGTGGCGCTCTTCGTGTTAATCTGGGATAATGATTTTTAGGTCTGGTAGACTATCTCTCGCTTTGCTCCCTCGAAACTGGTGATCTTGGGAGCTTACGTGGAGGCGATTATTTCCGGTGAAGTGCAGCCTAAGGTTAATGAGCAGACTCAATTCTGAATTAGGAAAATTGAATAGTCCTTATTTACGATGGGGAGATTATTAAAGGAATGTGCGATTGAGGTAAAATACGAATTTGAAAAGTTGCGCGTAAATTCTCGACCTGGAAACAGTTAATCAATGTTTCAGCTCCAGTGAAGTATTCTGTTCGGCATTCGAGCTCGCATGTGAAATTGTAAACCAAATCTCTAATCGAATTTCTGTCGGAAACAAAGGCTCCACCTTTCATCGTATACAAAAATTTGAGGAAGAAAAAAAAATTCGTTAAAAAATTATTTGTTTCTCCAGTTATAGGTTCAATTCAATTTTAAAAGCTGCGTAACAATTTTTCTTCCGACTGAAAGAGAAAATCAAGACCGAAAGTAATTTCTTCGGACGGGCGACATAAAAAGAAAGACGCAACTTTATTAAAATAAACGTCTCTCACAGAATTTCGTTCGGCTACTGTGGCCTGCATTTAATTTCGGGTATACCCTTCTAGCCGACCCGTCGGGAGCCTTGAAACATTGCCACTTTTATTATTCATCCCGGTAACTCCCCAGAGCTCCTCTCCATCACCGTATTTGCCGAAGGTTTTGTCAGAGGAGAAGAGATCCTCGAAGACTCTCCACGACCTCGAGTACTCGAATTCGTATTTTACGAGTCGCACACTGTACCTCATAATTTCGAGCATAAAAAGGGAGCTGAAAAATTTAACATTCGCCCTGCATCTAATTCGATTCCGAATGCAGCTTCGATCAACGTCTGTCTCTCCTGCGTCTAACTCAGTTTAACAAAACGTGCCCTTATCAGCGAGTATTTACGAGGCGTCGGTACGTGCCTCGTGTAAATCATAGTGCAGACTAATAAAGTGGGACGTGGGCAATGAGGGCTCGCTCTGAATGTTTAATTAAGCATCTGCGCAATTTTTCTAAATTACTCAGGGTGGAAAGTTTAATTCGAGCCCTTTCCGAACGAATTAAGCTATTTCGCGCTCGTAAATTTTCGACGAGCTTATGCCGAAGTTGTTGCTTCAGTCTTGCAGCTGGAAGTTAAACAATCGACGGTTTTAAACAGACGTTAAAATGCTATGAAACGTTCCGACGGGTACCATTCGGCAATTTTATAAAGTCTCCGAACTTAATTTATCCTCCTCGCGAGCTTGTAACAAAACGTGGGGAGTAAGTAAATGCGGGGAAAATAAAATTTGCCTCGAATTGGAGTGGCTTAAATTAATTTTCGAAAGTTAATAGATTGAAGTTAACTGCGTCGCTTTATTATCTAAGTTTATGCGATTTCCCTGCAGTGTTATGCAAATTAAATGACGCACCGCCCACCAGGGCTGGTATACTTTCTCGAAGCAGGCTGCATTGTTTTTATTTTTCAAGCGTGCGAGCGCCGTTTTTTTTTTTTTAACTATGAATATAGATAAAAATTAGAAGCGTTGCTATTCTTTCACTTCTGCGAAATTATTTTCTTTTCTTCCCTTTAGTTTCATTGTTATTTCGTACAAAGTTATTAAATGTAAATACTTAAAGAAATATAATACTCGATTTTTAAAAGCGGTGTAAACATCATAAGTAAAAGAATACGAAATCACGGAATTAACTGCTAAAAAATTAAAATATAGCTAAAATCATTGAAAACTCAATCGAGAGTAATTCTATTCGAATTCTCCTGATATTACTGAAAACTAAGAAACCATTGTAAAAATTTATTTAAATTTCCATCGAGAATTCTGGTAGCACATTAAAGAAAAAAGCCACAAATCTCGGTTGATGATAGAATAACAAGCTTAAATGCGGTTAGCCCGGAAAAATCAAGCAGAATACGCATTACCCCTCCATTTTCTCACTTTTCCGCGTCTATCGGGTCATCCATTTTTGAGAGATGCTGCCTTCGAGCTTCCTGCGGAGGATAAAGTCGGGAAGAAGAGGGATGGGAATAAAAACGTGTCCCGCCTTCCGGTGACTGTAACTCGTTTTCGTCTATCCGTTCCTTCCTTTCGGCGCTTTACTCGTTTAAAGCCCCGGCTTTTCTCGCCTCGTCCTTTCCCGTCCTGAATAGTCGGCAATGCTAATTTTACTTGGGAATGGATTGAGATCGATCGATAGCTGTTTCTTCGAAAAGTAGAGGTAAATAGAGTCACTGGACGAACGAAGCCAAGCTTTAACAACGAGTTACTGCTCCTTTTTTTTATCGGAGACGATGGATGCGTGAGTCGATTGGACAATCGGTTGCGTGATGTTCGTTGCAAGCTGACGTTTGAATTTAGAAAATATATGCGGATGACGATTTTTAAGAGTATTTAGATAAGGAGGCTGTGAAATTGTTTTATTATATAAATTCACTGTTATTTTATTTGTATTTTTAATCATTTTTACACCTGTGGGAAAATTATATGGCTGATGCTGAATTAGCAATGCAACTTTAATGATAAAAGCTTTTGTGGAAAATTGCAAGCTACTTGCGTAGAATTTAATAATCTTTAGCAAAGGTCACTTTTACTCATTAACCAATTTCCTGTATATGAAGAAGTAAAGAATGCAGATAATCGGATAAGAAAAGCCATTTTTTAATCAAAATTATTTTCAATTAAAAAGCCAAGCAAATTTATCGTATCTACAGAAAAGATTAACGTAATAAAGTAAAAAAAAACTAAAGAAGAACTACATCTGTTAACATAATAAAAAGTTGATGATTCGCACTCGCAAAAGAGAACAATATATTAAATTTTCATATTAAAGTCTAATATTTCACTCACCCGAAATTCCCTTATAAACTTGTCGTTTTTTCGACGGTAATTTTTATTACATTAAAAAAGTTCGCTCCGAATATTACTAAAATAAATAATAAAATCAAACACAAAAAAAAAAATTCCCTCGTAATAAAATACCGAAAATTTATATACACGCAACGTATACTGCTATTGGCATCTTTATAGCGCGAATTTTCTCGTAATGCGCATAAACGTCGATAACACGCTTAATTCCGAAAATACGGGTGTGCTTTAATTTTATCCTCACGTTCCGACGGCGAAAGCTTGCGATATTTTTCTCTCCCTTCGATGTGCGTGACTTCCCCGTCTTACCGAATGTACATGAGGGGGACTCGCGGAGTCGATTTTTACCCCTCATTTCTATTTACGTGTTTTTTTTTTTTTTTTTTTTATCACGCCGAATTTCGAAAGTCGAGGTGAAGAGCTATTCATCAATCCGGCGGATCTTTCCTCATGCAAACAACTGATTTTTTTCCGAGATAAAGAGGAAAATGGAAATCCATCGGCGATTGAGCTTTTCTGATTGCGAGCTTGAAATAGTCATTACAAGATTAGTATGTCTTTTCCAATTCGGGGGTGCGTCTTATCGATGCTGATTTATGTAGAATCTACTTTTGATTTCCTTTGAGCAGAACAGATTTTTTAATTCAGGGAGTTGGGTGTTCGTTATGTTTCAAATAAATTATTTCACTTTGAGAGAAGTGACTTAAATATTTTTTAAATCCAATTTATTTCCGTAAGGGAAATCGAATGCATAATGCAGGATGCATAAATTTCTCTTGCTTGAATATATCCACGTAGTCTCTCAGTTGTATAGCATCATAAGACATATAAATTTAGCATAGAACTCCAGATCAATACTATAGAATTTCTAGAGTTCAAGTCGACATTTAAGGCAGAGTTCAAGTCAATATTATAAGAGGCAGTGAAAGTTTCTTCTTTTTAAGATTAAAAATCTCATGCTGTACTCGATTGAAGATCTTCTCGATAATTTAAAAACTAAACTATTTAAAAAAAATTGGTTTTCAATTTTTCCATTAGAATAACACTAAAATTTCGCAGCAGATACGACAAAATTTTAAACACATTTTATCCTCACAACCAATCCTTATTATAAATATTTAATTATTCTTTTTAATTCACACCTTATTTCGTTTGAATTTTCTTAAAAATAATCCCGTTTAATAAATAAGCTAATAAATAAATTTCTACAACAAACTCTTGTAAACAAGATTCACAAACTCAGCCACTCGAGCTGCGCACAATAATCCAACGTAAGAAATAGTGAACGTGTCCCTCTTAAAAATTCAAGTTCCAGAATACAAAGCCAAAGAAAAAAGTAGCCCAAGGCACAGGTAAACTTTCCGTCAGAGCTCCACATCAAGTTCGAAACTATCGAATCGAATCGCGAACTCTTATAGGGACGGCTGCACCTCTCCGCTAGGCTCGCGAGGGGGTACGTATACTGCGCGACTGGCAAGCCAACGACGAGGCCGCCCCCGTCACCGAGAACGCGGCAAATGAAATTTCCGTCAGCCGAGGGAAGAGGAGGAGCGAGAGAGAAAATCGCGACTAAGGAATTCCGGAGGTGCGCGCGTATAAGGTATATATAGCTTCGGCTCTCGCGGACAGGCTGATCGAATCAGGCGCGGCCGGGCGGCTAAATCGCGCTGGAAGCCTTCCAGCGACGCGCGTGAACAGCAGATTCTTGGCCGATTCGATTACTACCGTTGGATTAGCTCATCTCGAATTTACAAACTTGCTTAACTAACTCTCGAGGACACGACGGTGAATGCGTTCGGTGATTTTTTTTTTTTTATCGAAGTTGGAGCTTCATTTTCGCGCGGAGAGAATTGATCTACTAAAAATTATAATAGTCTATTTTAATGTCGCCGCAGACTGACGTTACTGGAAAAGTTACTAAAGTATCTTGTAAAATTTATAGAAGAGTGGTAACGAAATTTGTTAAATTTGCAGTAAATTTAATGCAGCTTAGTCTTGACGACGGCAGTAGCTAATGGATTGGTGAAATATTGACGAGACATTAGGAGAATTTATTTATTTATTAATAATTTGAAATTACTTTACTCAATTAATTACTCAATCAAAATATGTGGCTCTGAAGGATTCTGCATTTATTGTGAAATAACGTAATCATAAAACAGAGAAATTATTAATGTAAATGTGCTCATAATAAAACATTAATTCCGTTAATTGAATGCCAGTGTCCATCCTGTCGTTTTAGCGTAAAATTCATTCATTATGCGGAAATAATATTTATAGATGGTTTATAATTTAATATCTGAATGCACTTAGTCCGTAACATAATTTTAAACTGCGAAACTGCTATTTACCAAAAAAGGATATATTCATCTTTAAATAATGAAATAAAGAAATCACTTCAAGTTAGTTAAGTTACTATATACTGCAAGCCCGTGCGAAGTCATTACCTCTACTGTTCTCAAACAATGTTTTTTTAAATTAGTCTAGAGACAGTAAGTACATCCTTTAGTTTTCACAGTTCAATAAACTACCTAACTATTCATCGTAAAAGATAATCTTTACACCAAATTTCCGACAATTAGCGCATAGTTTCTTTAAAAATTCAAGACATCATTAACTATATACAGGAGTATAAAAAAATCAATTCCTAAGAGGCTTAACTTGTTGAATGCAGAAACAATGGTATCTATAGGTCTAACTTATGCTCAGTCGACAACTTCACTTTTGTTTACTCCTCTATAGGCGCACCTTCCATCCTACTAATTTAACTTTACAATGGACATTAAAATCACTAAACACCTCAGTCACCAATATATAAATCACCAGCGAAGGTATCCAATACCCAAGTCACTTCCGCTCCAACCTCGATCAATAGGCCACTACTTGATCGCAAAGGTCATCGACCCCTCAAAATCAACCGTATAGCTTTAGAATTGCTGCGATCGATAAAGCCGTCCTCTTTCTATTTCAGCATCTTCCAATCGAACTTCGCTCGGCAGCCAAGCCGAGGAGGCAACGAAGAAGCCCTCAGAGCCCAGCAGGCCAAGGAGGGGCTCGAGGCTCTCAGCCTAGAGGCGCAGAAAAGCCAGCAAGATTACAGGCCGCGGCGGGGCTTGCGGCAAGTATTGCGGGACTGCTCCATCATCCGCCAACATTTCCTTTACCAGCTTCCGCCAGTCGTTCACCACCAATGTTAACTACTTGAAACGAAGGTGAGCTGGAGATCTCAATTTTTTTTTGTCTCTGTGTTTGGTGCAACGATGCGCTGAGAGGAGGCTCGATCGATCGATTTAAATCGACGCGGGGACAATCTCAATCGGGAATTATATCGAGGGTTAAATGGGATTTGTCCAGACATATCCAGATATGTCTATGTTCTAAATTCTTTATGAAAACTATTTAAGCCCAACACCTTTAAACTTTTCTTCTTGAAATAAAAAAGCATTTAATTTATTCAATAAGATTTTTTTTATTACAAATCCAATAAACTTTTAGAATATTAATTCTGTATATTTATATCAAGTGGAATTTCTTTTTTCTCGTAGCTTTAAGAAGAAAATTTTAAAGATTTTAGAACGTCTTAAACAAATAATATTTTAAATAACTTTTGCTGCTTGTAACATTTAATAATGTTTAATTGATTTTAAGTGTCAATTTTCGATAGAGATACCTCGTTTGTTTTATTGCAAACATAAGATGTGCCGGTACCTTGGAATCTTTGCTGAGATTTCAAGGATTCAATTACAAATGGAGCTTTATTCGTATTCTGGTTTGTCCTTTGACGTTGTATTCTAATTTAAATTGGAGCCGGGGACTTGTTTAAGATTTGCCTTCTCTCATCGTTCGTTACTTTTTGTCTTCCATGTTATGAAGTTCAATGAATGTTTTCTTCCTTATTGTTTGAAAGAGTCTTGTTAGAGAAAATTTCGAGAGAAATGCATTTTTGTTTTTGTTAATATTGAGCTTTTCGCTTGGATAGGGACCTATTTTTTTAACATTGCATTGGATTTTTTTTTGTCAAATTAATTCAAGCTTTTTTCATAAAATATTAAGATTTATTGAGAATTTTAAATATTATAAATTTTTACGGAAAAATTATTTAAATTTTCGTAAAAGAGCAGCACAATTTTTAAGATTGTACTTTTTTCCCCTTAAATTTGATTAAACTACTTTACTGTGACACATAATATTTAAATGTTAGCTCATGAATTTTTATTCGAAAATTGTTCTTAATTTGAATTTATTTTAAAGTACCTTTAAATTTAAAGTACTTTTTAGCTGTTTCGTAATTCAAGTCCTCGCTTGTGTACCCCACATTGTACATATTCGATAAAAAGTTTTTCAAACTTTTTCCGTTTAAAAGCTTGTTACGAAGAAATGAATATTTGATTGCCGCGACACCTACTCTAACGAAAACGACTTTTTGAAACAATAATATTCAAATTTATACGTTTTTATACTTCAATAGTGAACGTCTTGAATATAATAAACAAAATTTTGGCACCTGCTGCCTTAAGTGTGGCTTTAAATAAATCATTTACTACGGAATTCATTCTTTTTTAACAACAACATTAAGACGTTAACTATTACTTTTCATATTGTTAAATGTCTAATACTGATCTAATCATCTTACTAAATTTCATTTTACAGAATATTCTTTTCAGAACCCCTATCTAGATAGATATTTTACACTTAAACACACAACTGAATCACTTTTGTTTATTTCACTGTGCACATGATTGTCTTTATGTTAGATGCAGTTATCTTTTTTTTTTTAATTTAACGCACACCTTATAAACAAAATAAAGCGATAATTTAATTACTTGCCTCGCACTGAAAAATTTTACTTTCAATTGTATTTGCATTTAATGATTTGAAACTTTTATCGCACTGTCGTAAAAATCTTTGGACCCTAATATGAGAAATAAAACCACGAAAAATATTCTTAAATTCTTCTACTTTAAATAATGAAAAACACAGACAACCAGAAACAAGATATAAAGCGATTTTTAACTTTTTTTGAATGAATCTTCCATTTATCCAAATTTTGAAAATAAATTAATAATCTCTATTTTGTTAAAGCCACGGGATTTGCATTGTCGAAAATACCATTGCAAGCCAATCCGCGTACTGAGTCTCTAAGCATCAGGGTTCAAGCGAAATTATGTCCAGGTCCTCGCATTTCCTCGGCTCAAAGTTGCTTTCCGGACAAATACTCGTCCTTCCGAGGCCATTTCGCATGCGCCCTTGTCGATGCTGGTCCTGGCTCGTTGGGCCTCCACAACCCACACGGGCTCGGACGTGCGTTATTAAATGAGACTCAGCGGACCGACGTATCCCGCAGATACTAATAGAGCTGTATATATACTCCTCCGATGCTAACAAGATTTAACGAATAGAGGAAACGTGTATTATTAGTGTTGTTTGCGTAAATACATTCAAAAATACATTTATTTATTTATTTATTTTTATTTAATCGTTAAATGTATCGACTAAAGCATGATTGATTTGTTTATTATACATGAACATTTAGCGTCTTACGATATTTTTTTTATTTCACCGAGGGATGATTCCATTAAAATTTATGCAGACGTCACGTGATTTTTTCTACGTGAATATTATGAAAGTAGGATTTAATATGCAGTTAAAAAAATTGAAGTTTCGGGATTTTATTTGAATTTTTTAAATTTTGCAGTCGAATCAAAATGAGATTCTTCACTTTTTAATAAAAAGTATCTCAAAAGGTTTTTAAATTAACAAACTCGCCGGGAGTGGAGTGACAACTATGCAGGTCACCGATTTTGATGCACTGAATAATTAAACAAACAACATATTCTTCTTTTCTTTGACGCCGCAGTACTTTTTCCAGTAATTAAAGCTGTAATTTGCGGAAATTAAAGCTGTAAAAGGTTTGGAACCTACTTTCATAGTTTTTCATTCTCAATGAAAATGGAAAATGTGACGACCTACATAAACGTAAATAAAATATAAAATATAGCAAAACCAAATAAATCACTTAGACGTACGCAATAGTATTCAGCGAATCTGCAATAATAGAAAAATCACCTTTAGAAAAAGGAACGTTGCAATATTGAATCGCGAATAAAAGAAAAAGCAAATATAAAAAAAAAAGGAAAAACTCCCACACAAGCATGCGCGCCAGCCACACAGTTTTATTGCATTCTCAGTGTCGCTTACACCGCACACACGGAACAGAGCCAGAGCACATCAACCGTCACCTCGGCGAGAGCTTGGCGAAAGCTCGGCCCCACTTTTTTTTCCGCTGACCTGCCGCTCCGGATCGAAATGAGAAGGTGCAACGGCGCGCCTCGTTATATCCCCGACCGTCGCTCGTTTCCGCGCGGGACAACGCGCCGCGGGGGCATGGGGGGCGGGAAAGGAGAGAGGAGCCGGAGAAAGGCGAGTTCGGCGCCGGAGCTTTTATTTTGCGCGCAAATTGGCTCCGGACTCCCTCGACCGGTGATTATGCTCGGTGGTGGCGTGCCGTTTGCTTTATCGCGACCGCCCGCTGCGTGGCACTGGGGGATTCTTGGGCAAGTTTAATTTAATTGCCGGTCAGAGGTGCTTAATTGGACGTTCGCGAGGCTATTCTCTTAAATGATGTGCAGCTCGAGTTAACTGTTTACTTAGTTTAGGATTGCGGGATGAGTGTGGAGAGCTTTTTATATGACTCTTTAATGCAGGCAGACATTTAAAATAGCTCCAAAGCTTTTTTTGTCTTTACCGAGAAATATTTATTTATTTTCAAAAGAAATAAATGAAAAATTTGAAGGATTCAAGCCACCTTTTAATATTTGTCAAAACAGTTCAAGGAATCAAGTTAAAAGTGTTATAGAGTTTTAAAGATTTCTCATTTAAAAAGAAAATTTTCAGTTTTACGATTTTGCGATCGGAAACTTTGCAGTTTAAACTTTAATACTTTTCCTTGTTTTACGCTTGAATATCGTAAAACTTTTCTTATTGCACTATCGTAAATATCCACTTCACCTTTTAGGCGTCCTTCATTCTTTTTTATCTACCACCATATGCAATTTAGCGTAAACATCGTAAATCAAAATGCACATCATTTGCGAGTCGCGTTGTTTAAAAAAAAAAAAAAAAAATTAATAAATTAACATTAAAATGTTCTCATCACGTATAACCTCTGCAAAATCTCTCTCGAATGAAATAATGAGTTTCCAAGAATCCCACTAAGAACCGAACAAGCATACAGTATTCGAAACCGTTGGGCATCGCGTGGGCGATTATCTCGTTGCAAGGGAGACTCCGCGGTCCCATAAAGAGGGAAAGAAAAAAATGTGGCGGTAGTCAACTTCCGAGACTCACGCCACCCGAAGCCTCGCCTTCGATCCTTCCCCGAGTGTCGGGTACTTCGAATCGGATGCGCTTCGAGGAAAAATCCTCCCTTCAGGAGAATTAATTACCTAAAAATTACTTTAAATGAAGTATATTTAAATAAATAACAATAGTTCGTTCGTCTTTAGAAATCGACGGGTCGATAAATTTGGCAATTCATTAAAATTTATAAAAATTGCGATTGAATGGACAACTTATAACTTTAACATTGTCAACGTACACTCCACTCTGAGAACCAGCTTGTCTATTAGCTTCTTCATTTTTATCATTTTTTTGGAAAACATGCGAAGAGAATCGCAAAATTTTATTCGTACTGTGTGTTCGGGAGGCGCGCGTCATCGATCCCGCAGCTTCTGGTCCCTGTGCGGCGGCCCTCCCTTTGCCGAAGGGTCGAAACGTACCGGATATCATTGTGATAGATCCCCTACAACCTTCTCTAGCGATTATATTATCGTACCCTTTGGAGTGTCGTGCTTGATATATTCGGTTTTATCCGCTGTCGAGGCGAATTTATGTCTTCCGCCTTTTTGTCTTTTCTTTATAGTACATTCGATTAAGTATCCTTATTTATTGGATTCTCAAAGTATTAAATAAATAAAATATTTTGTCATCGTGATTCAAAGTATTCGTGCTGTTTACTTATTTAAATTATAGTATAATTTAGACTGTCTTTAACGAATCATTAAAAGCTGTTTTTTTTCAGTGTTTATATGGTCAACTTCATTGTTTGAAGACATTACCCTAAAAATGTTTCTCTTATGGAAGATCATTAATAGCATATCATATTTTATAAAATATCTGATTTTTTTCTATTTACGTTGTTTCATCAACTTCGTTGGACTGCTGCCGTCGCGCAGAGGAGCTTTTGGTTTTGTTCGCGTCCCTAAGCTCGTTCATCGATTTACAGCTATTGGTATCTCTTCCGATTGCATTTCAAGGGATAACGAGTCCATTTAATCGCTTGCGAAATTATTCAATCATGTTGTATATAGCAAACCGCGAAGCGTGGGAATATAATTGTATTACAGTGGACGGTGAACATGGAATCGTTACGGACTTATCAAATTTTTCGCGTGTGCCCATTAGCTTATCGTAAAGAATAAATTAAAATTAAAATGCCACATGAACCTCGCGCCGGTATTCCGGATTTTGATCCCAGGGACCATCGAAAACATCCGATCATCATCAATACCAAAACAAACAAGAAACCATGCACGTGCGCAAACAGCCTGCATCCAAAGCATAAGTATAATGAAAGAAGAGCTTGCGAGGACAGTGTCGTTATTATTTATTTATTTATCTATTTTTTTTTAATTTTAAATATTATTTTAATCGAATTTTTTAATGAAGTTTCTTTTTATCGACGAGGTGTTGATGATTTTACATTTTTTCTCTGAGCACTCGTTTGATGAAGATTGTGTTTACTTTATGCAAGTTAAATACTTGTAACGTTTTTCTTTCGATTTAGATTATAAATCCACATTTTCTCTCGTTAATTAATTATTAAATGTACAAAGTCAAAAAAAAATTGAAATTCATTGCAGACGACGACACCGCGTAAGAAAAAAAAAATTCACAATATACAAAATAGTCGAAAATCCAATAAATTTTCACGTAAACGAACAAAATAAATTCTCTACCTTCTCAATTACTCTTGACGGGCAAAAATAAAGGAAGCGCAGATAATAAATTTAAAAAATCGAGGTGAAAAGGGGACACTGAGGGAGACAGAAAATAGAGCAGTATATATAGGCGTTAGGACGACACTGTCCGAAGCAGGGCTCTTCACCGGCTGGCGACTCTGAGGACGGCCTTTTTAAAAGCAAAGAAAAGCCTGAGCTTGTCTTCCAGGTTCTCGTCGGGAGACCTAAGCTCCGAGGTCGACGATGAGCCGAACGCGAGTACGGGGTTGGCCTCCATGGGCCGGCAGGACTCGGCCCAGAACTACCAGGGCCTCGCCGAGCGTCCCCTCCAGTCGCAGCCGCAGCCGATCCCGCCGCCGAGTCAACCGGTGCCCGGCGCTCCGCCACCCGGCAGCGACCTAAGCCTGAACCTGAGGCCCAGCTCGAGGACCACCAGCGCGCCCTCGTCGCCCGCCAAGACCCGCGAGAGCCTCCTGCAGAGGGTCCAGAGTCTCACTGGGGCTGCACGCGATCAGGTATGATTTTTTTTTTAATAGTAATTTACACGGAGAGAAAGAATGAGTAAAAATTACAAACCGCTTTGTAAAAATTACAAACCGCTTTGTAAAAATTACCA
>JAWWEN010000001.1:14526881-14541846 GCA_035582955.1 Sycophila texana
TAGTGTAGGATCGTGACGTCATCCCCACTTTTCAAATCACTATATCTTTTTTAATAAACATTAAATTAAAAAAAAAAGAAAAAATACGTGTCGATTATTTTTTGATATTCTAACTGACACAGTTCGTGAAATTTGATTTTTTTTTTTTGTTCTTCCCAATTTCTTGCGTTACTTATTTATGCATGTCGCTCTACTGTCAAGGGCATTTCTGCTCGACTGATAATTATTCAACAAATGATTTAATAAATAAAAAATAAATAAATTCATTAAAAAGAAAAAATGAAACTATTGAACAGGCGTAAGAGCATTAGCGGCAACTGGAAGTCGAACACGGGCTCGGCGATGCTGGAGCAGCTCGCGGTGACGGAGAGGCACCGCTCGTGGGTGGACCACGTGGCCCAGCTGTTCGGCGGCCTGGACATCTGCGCCATCGAGCTGCTCGTCGGCAAGGACGGCAAGGAGTACATCATCGAGGTGAACGACAGTGCGCTCTCCCTCATGGGCGACTCGCAGGAGGAGGACCGACGTCACATCGCCGATCTCGTCACCGCCAAGATGCAGGTACGTTAACAGGACAGGCCCGAAAAAACGAAAAAAGTATTATGCGAAAATTTCGCGGAATGTATGCTGATTTTGTACATTTTTTTTTGTACAAAATTTTCGTGGCAAGTTATCGAGGGACACGGAAGATATATTATTGTATCTTTATAATTAAAAATATTTATCATTAAAAAACTGGGCTACTATTATTTTAAACGCTCTTGGAAATGTTTCCTTACTTCTGGGAAACACCTGACGTTTTTTTAATTTATTGAATGTACTTTTCATATAACGATTATACTTGTTGACTGGTAAATCTGACGAAACGTTATAATTAAAAGGATATCTATTTTAATTGAATTAATTCGAAAAGAATTAAAAACTAAATTGATGAGATTTAATTACAATCGCCGTAGTCAATAATAGACTTTGTATGCGATATGGAATCTTGATTTCATAATGGGTCAATTAAGAGCCACGGAAATGGACATGATGTACATTATACTCGGGAATCGCATCGGCGGGTACATTCAATCTACATCTTAAAGTACAAATCACGCAGCGATTTATATCATTATCTGATGTCATCGCCGAGAGCGTCGGTTCGATGGAGGCGTTCGTCTTGTGTCATCCATCCAGTGTCCATTTAAGGATATTCACACATTTGGTCGCACGTTACAAAGTCGAGGCGCTGACGTTTGTTTTGATAAGCGCTTCGCTGCCAATACATATTCACTCGATATCTTCGATTTACTGACAGAAATCAATCTTTCAGCTGAGTCATCATTAAAATTTCTATCTCTTTTAATTGTTTAATGGGAGTGAACTTTGCAGACTCTTTGTAAGAAAGATAAGAATACTCGAGACATTGGAACAGAATGTCGATTGATGATGATAAAAAATGAATTAGTAAATGAAAAAAAAAAACTGTTTCAATAATCATACTGTAAGACGCTTTTTGTTAAGGTCAAATTCCATTATCGAGTATTTCGAAATTATTCGATTATTACTATCGATTATTACTATTATACATAAAAAAGACCTCAAAGCTAAAAATATTTTTATATTATTATTAATGGGGTATAGTAAAAAATTGAGCGAACAAAGCGTTTTATTTTATATAGTACCTGTATAGAATACCTTTCAGTATAATATTATAATAAGATAAAAAAAAAAATATATTTTTTTTTAAACTAAACAAACGAAACGTAGGCTTATTGTCGACCACCGGCGGTGCTGACGAAGACGCACTCGAGAGGCTCGATGTCGAGCTCGTCGCAGGTGACGAGTCCGTCGGAGGAGCGGGCACCGGGCCCAGTTGCCGGGGCCGCGCCGGCGACGGCTGGCTCTCACAGCAGCATCAGCTCCATGACAAGCGGAATCGGCTCCATGAGCTCGGCTTCCGCGCTGGGCTCCACCGACCCACCCAGCTCCGCTGGCCCGGTCGACCATCATCCGCCCCCACTGCAGCGTCGCGACTCACAAGGTGGGACATTTTATAGAATTAGAAATATTTTTTAATTAACATCGATTAATTAAATTTTTAATTCATCATTTTTTTATACTTTACAATAGTAAATTTTGAAATTTCCAACTTAACTTTGTTCACTTCTCTTGCACATTAAGTGTTACATTACAAGTGGCACTTTGATAGCCTCTCCACTCTCGTAATCTTGCTCGTAATGGTATAGTCTCATTAGATTCATGGACAAGCACTAAAACTTTAGAATAATATCTTTCCAATTCGGTTTAATCATTTACGTTAATGCCCCATGACTGAAATTGCTAAAAGTTTTTCGAATTGATTAAAATTTTTTCCGCAAGGGATCCTCTCTTAAAAAAAAGGATGGCAGGATGTTGTGAAGCATTTTAAAACGGGATTTGATTGGCTCACGGGCATATCCGGTTGAACGGCGCCAAATTTAAAAATCTAATCTGAAAAATACGATATAAAAAAAGTGGACGCGCGAAGCGCGTTGGATTTTGCTAGTCTATTTAATTTAATAAATTAATTTTCAATTCGACAAATTTTATCGAAACAAAGTAAAGTGGCGTGAAGAGGAAAAAAAGTCTAACTAATCGTGTTCTGCATTCAGCATCTCAGTCGAGCTCAGTGAGTAGCGCGCCGTCGGTGGGCCGCCGTCAGGACGAGCCTCCGCCGGTGCCGCCGACGTCACGCATGCCGTTCCACCGTCAGGGCAGCCAGTCACAGGCGACCGGCGAGGACACCGAGGACACCATGAAGAACCTGCGCAAGACCTTCGCCGGAATCTTCGGCGAGATGTAAGCGCGTCCGCGGGAACGCTCAGCACCCCTTACGCTCTATACTTCCCCTCGCGTGCACGCCGACGGACCTCCGATCATAATCATCCTTTTTTGTTTCTATTTTCCACGAGGATCATTGAGTCTTCATTCGAATACGCGAAGAGAAAAAATTTTTCTGAATTTTTAATGGACGCATCTATTTTACTTTCTTATGCTACATGGTACTTATTTATATAAGTGTAATACAGTTTATTGAATTAAGACGAAGTAATGAAATTTCATGGATTTATCAGTAAGAGTTCAAATTTTAATCCTTAATTAATTAATTTTAAGAAAAACACTGGATATATCCTGGATAAACTGACATACCGAGAAAATTGAACATCGGTGAACCTGGTACCTGATATTTCAAGAAATTTCACTTCGCGTTTAGAGAATAAACAGTTTGTTTAAAAAAAGAAATTAAAACAATAATAATAATTGTGCGGCCGCGTGATTCACGCGAACTTCTCCACTTTACCTTTATAGGTGAGAGGAAAGAGGTGTGGGACGCGCGTCGGAGGACTTTTCGTTTAGCGAGCGCGATTTTCGCGCGTCACGTCGCGTTGGCGTCGCTCGACGTGGAAATGCCCCCGATGACTTCACGCGCACTTTTTTTTTCCTGTTCATTTTATTTTTTTCTCTGCCCGACGTTCTGTGCGTATAAACACAGCGTCGGAGGTTGAACGACTCTCCGCGCCACTTTGAATTCACCGACGGAGGTATAACGGCTGTTTTGCTTCGGGAATGAAACAGTTTTTGTTTTTGGACGATTATAATAGCAATAAAATATGATAAAACTGAATTGTTCAAGGCGCTCGACGCTCGAAGAAAAAAAGTGAGAGAGAGAGAGGGAGGAGGACGATTTGGAGGGAGGATTTTTTGTAATCGCGTTTTTTTTCCGGTGACTTTATATATACATATATACCGACGTTCCTTTTGCGCATCGCATTTCATTACCGTTTAGCTGTTTAGCTTCACTGTTTTCTTCACTGTTTAGCGCGCCGACGATGACGTCAGACGCGAATGAAAAAAAAATTGAGAGAATATAAAAAGAAAAGAGTAGCTGCAAGGGGCGAGAAACACTGTCGACGACTCATAAACAAAGGCACGCATTGGGAATAAAAAAAAAAGAATATAATTATTAAACGAAAAAAAAAAAATTTCTCCACCGTTGAGGGATTTGAAAAAGCCGAGGTCTATGTCGTAGTGTCGCGGTCACAGCTCGACCGCAGGCTGAAAGGGTGAAGGAGGAGAAAAATCGGTATTATAGGTGACGGCTGGTCACATCATCGAATCATGTTTAACGCGCAGGTACTACACCCACGCATCACGCGTCACACCCATTTTATTACAAAAGAAAGGGTAGAGAAAAAAAAAGGGAGAGGAACCTCGTGGCTGGGCCCGTAAATGTTGAAGTGTTAATTAATAAGGCAGCGCCGTAGTTGAACAAAAAAAAGACAAAAAATTTGCGGGTTTTTCCGTTGAACGGCGGTAGTGTGTGATGGGTGGGGACGATCGGATAAAACGCGGATAATAATAATAATAATGTCAACGTGCATAATCGCTAAGGTAATCCGGTTAAATAATAATTATACACTCAGGGGTGCCTTCCGAGCACTTTAGTTTATGTATAGATGTAGAACCTCGTATATAGGCTGGACGGTGGTTTCGTTTATTTGCCGCTTTCGGTGCCGTTAATCAATTATTATCCAATTTACATATATTTTATTTTTTGTTACATTTTTTCAGACGAGCATGTGGTTCGTCCATTTTTTTAAAGCGCATATTAACGTATAAATAAACCGTGGATTAAATATTTCTTCGAATTTTCAGTAAAATAAACAATTATTACGCCGAAAAAGAAGTGGAAATTTTCTAAATTCCGAAGGAAACAATAAATTGAGCGCCCAAGGTGTACCGAGGCAGCTTCGTCTTATATAAAAGCGTAGAAACCTTTGGCGTAAGGCGATTTAAAGCCACGCGATAAATGAAAAAAGCAATAAAATAACGGTTGACATTGCAGAATTGCAAATCAATAATAAAACGGCACTGGAATGGCTCCAAGTGTATAAGGAACTCGTTGAGTGTACCACTCCGATAAATGTTTAATCATTAATAACCGAGTATCCTTATTACCATGTTTTATTTATTTATTTAATTTTTTTTTTTCTAAAAAAAAAAGAGAACGAGCCAATGGAAATGTACACCTTAGATCTCGTTTCGTCTTAATTAGCTGTTTGAATTAGCATAGCCTCGCTCTGTATAATACGGTACGTTCGATCCCTTCGAACGGTTTGAAAGATTAGCTTATATATCCTGTACACCTTGTACCATAATTACATTGCGATTGGACGGAGAAAAAAGAAGGAGCGAATTATTAGATTTCTGGTGGATCTTTGCTTGTTTCATCGTTACTCATCGATCCCCAATGAACGTCAGCTTTTCACATATCCCTGCCCCTGAAATACCTGAATTGAAACCCATCGGAATTTTCGATGTACCTACAGAGCCTATAATAACTAGTAGAAGAGGAAAATATATTTACAAGCATTTATAAAGCGCAGTAAGGAAAGGGGAAAAAATAGTTGAAATTAGAAAATTAAAAAATATAATCGCACGAAAGTGGATCCATTTTTAAGTAGATCGAACGTTGTTGAAGTAAAAAAAAAAATAATAATAATAAAGTGAAACGTATAAACGATATATTTATATAAACGTACAAAAAAGAAAAGGTTCAGAGTTGTCAATAAATGAAATCGATAATCTTTTAAATCTTCTTCTCCAAAATTACGAAAATAGAAAGAAAAAAAAAATAAAGAATTTTACGAATCTCCAACGGAACGTTACGTGTAGACGTAAAAAATCAGTCGCTCGATCGACAAAAACATTATACGCAGAATCAATCTCTTGCAAAATAAAATGTATGTTTCCGGCGACTTTCTAATCCGCCGAAAATAAAAAAATACGTCCTATTGTTGGCAGCACAATGAGGTCTTAAATTTACATTTGAAACGATAAGGTTTAAGTGGCGTACGAATTTTCTAATTTCAAATAAACTTTTTCTAAGCATATCCGCAGCCTAAACGCGTACACATAAACATTTCAAACCTCCGATCAGTGCGTTACTGCACGCTTGCCTTTTGTAATTAAAATATTGTTCCCGCGTAGATCGGTCCATTGAGATCTAATTAAACAAAATTTATGTACAACGTCTCCAACGAATGTGACATTTAATTAAATAATCATGTTGAATATATAACGGGTATAAAATTATTATATGATTTAATTAAAAGAAAAACGAAGAAATAATCATAATGTATAACTTAATGAAAAAAAGGAATTTAATGAAATGTAAATTAAAAAAAAAAAAATACAAGTTATAAATATTTATTGATTGATGATCGTTTGGTGTCAAAGCGCGCTGAAAAAATTAACGTGGGAAAATTTGCTATACAATTTTTTGAGACTTGGATAAAAAAAAAGGCAATTTTGCCAAGAATTACGATCACACGTTTGAACTCTGTTCTCAACAGTAAAAAAAATGTACAACAAGTTTTTCTACGTCAAAATTTTCAGTCTAACTTTAACGGATGTATCCCTGCAAGCTTTCACAATTCTCAAGACCGTAGTGCATCATCTCCCTTCGTACTAATGTGTGTCTACTTAAAAGTACTATATATCCAATCCCGCGCATTATAATCCCCGTTAAAAAAAAAAGGAGCAACCGTATCAGTGAATTAAATAAAATAAATTTTAAAAAAGCACTAAAGTCTACTAGGAAAAATATATATATGCATATTTACGTATCTGTGGCTCAGGGAAAAAAAATACTTGAGTCGATTTTTCAAAAAGATGTAATTAATTATAAATTTTAGAAATGCTTCATCAAAATCAGAATTAGCGAAGAACCATTGAGTCCACATTACAGGAAAAATATACATAATTCAAAGCAACAAAGGGTTAAACTTGGTGGCTTTCTTCTCGAAAATCAGAAGAAAAAAATGGACGCACTTGAGTTGTTCTTTTTTTTTCCTTAGCCACCGATATGTGCGTATGGGCGAAAGGAACAAGAGAATAATAGAGTATAAAACGTAGGCGCGCGCGTGCGGAGGCGCGAGCGCGCCTCACCTCGTTGATTTCAACGCGTGCTAGTCCGCTCACGGGATTAATAAAACATACTACGAACGAGTAGAATTCGCTCGCGATACCGAAGCGTTCGCGGCGCGCCCGACGGATAAGGCCCCGCCGATCGCCCGACGATGCAAGGGGCCCGCTCTGATGTGGGCGCCGGACGGGTCCGATCGCTAGCGAGCTTAGTTAAAATTGGATTCGCGTGACTTTTCTTTATTTTTACTATGGCGAGATGAACTTGTTGAATTTTTGCTCCCCAAGAAATTTCGGAGTATGATCCAATTTCATAAACTCATAAACTCTTATTTTGTACATTATTAATTTAATGCGTTAAATAAGATTAATTAATTTCATTAAGGTGAGTAAAATAAATTAAAATTTTGATTGTTCTACGTATACATACATATATTATGAAAAAGAAAATCACGCCAATCCAAAATCATTGTTCATTATAATATTGACGCTTATATTTCTAGACAATATTACTTTCACTCAACCAATAGTCGTAATTGTTTACATCAACGAAAAAAGCTATTTCTATATAAACCATGTTATTCATAACGCAAATCGTTTATTACGCTATAAGTTCCTTATTATCGTTGATTCGACATTCGTGCAATGAGAAAATATTTATCCAGGAAGACTATTATTCTATAAATTTTTTGAGATCAGGTAACGTGAAATATCCAAATTTTCTCAAAGTGTATAATATCATTTAACAAAAGCCACAAGAAGCCATCGAGAGGTGATCATCCGCACGACTAATAGTGACTTCTCCATCGGGCGAATGAGCACAGTGAGCATTCTATCGAAAAACGCGAATCGGTCGATGCGTACAGCCACTTCATCGCTATCAGAAACGCGAGCGATTCTACCCCACGGGCCTTCCTAATGGAACCCAAATAGACGCGTAGCTAGTCAAGGCTTGTCGGAGGCGTTTTATTGGTCCTAAGTGCGGGGAGCTTCTTACTGCTTTTCCTTACCACGGCCCATATGCGCCTTGAGTGCCTCGTCAATTTATGCGCTCTCGGAAGAGCTTCTTTCTCGATGGTAGCACTGGGCTTTTGTTTATCGGGAAGTACAGTGGCTTTGATTTTCGACTACCCATGGGTAGAAAGCAAATGTGCAAGTGCAAAGCTCATGTAGCTATGAGAATGGAAAAAAAAATTTATAACTGGGATATCACCAGAGATTATAGTAATTTTATTTGTTTTAGAATTAATTTTTTTAAATTCGCTTCTGCAGATGACATGTATAGGAAATTCTTGTTGTTCCTGTTTGTTATTTAACAAATAGCACAAATTTTATTCTGTACTTATACATCAGTACTTGAGTATTTGATTTATTTCTTTATCGTAAAGAAGCTTGTTGCGCGATTGGATTGTTTAATTATTATCAAACAAATTGTTTAATTAATGAAAGAGAAAGAGAAATATTGAGAGAACAACGACGATTTAATTGATTGTAATTAATTGTACTTTAATTTTAATTTACCTGCGTTTTATTAAGCACTTCATTAGAGCAAGTATTTCTGGGTGTCTAAGGTGCAATTATAAATGATCCCATTATATGTAAGCAACCCGCCGTATAAACACTTATACATAAATAAAAAAGAAAACTCACTTATGTCATAAGCATTGCAAATGTAGGTGCCTATAACGATTGTTTCAACGGAAAATGAAAAATTATATATGTAATATCGAACAATTAAATAAGTAGATGAATAAAAAAAGATGAATACCTATACATAAATAAACGGACAAGATAAAAAACAAAGTATATTATATATTATAAAAAAAAAAAAAACGTATAAAGGGAGCGATTGAAACTACAACGAATCCTTATAATCGAGGTAAAAAAAAGAAGAAAGCAGAGTAAAATAAAAAAAAAAGTGAGAGAGAAAGGGCACTGTGCGGCCACACCATTATTGTTGTTATCGCGTCGTTTTTCGTCACGAGAGGTAGTCTAAAGAAGTGAGAACGAACGAAAAAAAAAATCGGAACCCAGTCCCGTTCTAATTGCACGCCGCACGTTTCTGGATTATAGCCGCCGTGGAGAGGGCGGATATTAGCGGTGCGTTCTTATTAAAAAAAAAAACAAAAAAAAAAAACAAATCTTCTATTATATCTATGTATACATCTACAATTGCGAGTTCTATCTGTCATCGTTGTTACATTTATCAGATTATTAAGCGGCGCAGGCCGCGGGATCCTTAGCTTTTAAGAGTAACGCAGGGGGACTCCGCCGTCGGGACGAGCAGCTTTTATCCTATACGACGTGTGGAGCGCATCAACGCGAGCGCCGAAACCATTGCGAGACACAAGTTTAGATAAACAGAGTTGGTAGCGACATTTGCACATTATACATAAGCACGCGCACCCAGATGGAACCATTTTAACGGTACACCGTCGATCATCGATACGATTTGGAGGTGATTTTACGTACTCTGGATTTAAAAGAGTGAAAAAACACTCCTTTCGAATGAAAATAAGTAATTTCTTTTTTTTTGTCTATTTCTTGAGGGAGTGATTTTTCCCTTTTTCAAATTGAGTCAGACAGAAGAGTTGGCGGTGAACCAAGTCGGACGTGTGCTACTTAATTTTTTCCAAGGAAAATTGCAATTTACTGGAAATCCAGTGATGCACTCGTCACCGTGCATAAAAGAATTTTTCGATGAAAAAAAATTTAGATACTAGTAGCCTGATTCTTGTTACTGGTTTAATATAAACTATTTATTAAATTAAAAATATTAAATTTCTTCGTTGAAAAAAATAATGCTATTTGACTGCAATTTAAAAAAAAAGAAAAAGAAAAAGAAGCAAAGAATCTTTTTGTCATTAAAATTTTAACGAGGTAAAGTGCGTCACGACTTTTTTTACGGCAAACTCTTCATCGCAATGTTGAAGCAAACGCGTGGCGTATTTGAACCACCAGTAGCGTGAAGAAACAGCCGTTGCTGCATCAATCAAAGCCACGTTGATGAATGTTAGAGAAAAAAAATTTGTCATAGTATATCAACTTGCACAAGTTTTGTATATCGTTTAAAAAAAAATGAAGCATGAAAAATAATGTAAAACAAAAGTGTAAACCTCGGAGTTAAAAAGAATTAACATTTTTAAGAATGTACCCGAGACGACGATGTAAATCCGTATAACTAGCCATTTCTCGACGAAACGTCCAATTAGTCAAAACCAAAATGAGAATTTCAAGACGAGATCAGTCCTTTATACTCCTAAACGCAAAGCAAAACAAAAAAATGAAAAATACAAATAGTGAGTTCCATTCGAGATTACCGATTTTTTACTGTACAAAAATGTACGAAAGAATTAGACTTTTATTATTGTTTTTTTACTGTTCGCAGTTTATTGCGCGCTAAATAATTTCCGAAGATTTAAAGGCTGACGAGAGATGAAAGACGCAGACTTTGATAGACGATGACAATTTTTACCAACTCAACCGAATATTTTTTTTAGCATTTCTTTTACTTTACCCGCGACTCCTATTTATAAGCAACAAATAATGTACAGTCTTACGAGGCATCTATATATATTATAATACATTATAATATATATTATTTATATTATAAGTATAATAAACTTTATGTATTCGTTGGCCGCGAGGAGGCCAAAGAACACTTTCTTTGCCCCTCCTTTTTTATTTCGACGAATTCGTTAGTTTGAAAATTTTGCGGGTCATGTTCAGTAACTTCCAGTGTTCCTTTATCCAATGAACCATTGACAATTGCTCGTTGCCTGTTATATTACCGGCGATTCTGTTGCTCGGTTTCACAGATTCGACTTGTCAATCGATCAATTCTAACGAAGTGAAAACGTCATCGGATCCCCTGAATGTTTATTAAAAGCCGTAAGAGGAATGTTTAAAAGAAATTTATAATAAATATGAAAAAAAGGAGTCACTTTTGTCGCGTCTTGTATACCTCAAGGTAGAAGGAATATTAAGCTCAAAGTCGGATGACGTGTGGTACAGAAGAGAAAGATGTTTTCTTTAATATTTTTCTTTTTTTTTTTTGTTAAAAAAAATAAAAGAATTGACGGGGTGGCTTATATACGTGCGAGAGAAAACGTTTGACGCGCTGCTGGCGCGTCATCGTCTATTGTCGATGGTCAGTGTTACGGAATGGCGAGAAACGAAGTGAGAGAGAAAGAAAAAAAACCCCTTTGCCGGCGTTTAGTATAATCCCATGGCACGATGTATACTCCAAGTGTCCTCTAGTAGGCTGCATCTGTTGAAATATGATTAACACACATGATGTATTCTAACCTCTAACAATAAATATATAAGTAAGTGAAAATGTGTGATTTTTTTTCAATGCTATTCCTTTTTCCTGGAAATCCTATGCATGCTTCTTGGAAATTTTTTTTTTGTTATTTGACAGTTCACAAAGTATTCTTTACTTCTAAAAAAAAAAAAAAAAAAAACTTAAAACGGTACGTGATTTTTTGGTATACTATACTAAAATATATTGTTGAAAATTTACTAAAAGTGCATGGTAAAATCAACTATTTTGTATAATAGAATTAACAATGTAGTACGTCATACTATATTTTACAGTATCCTGAACAATAATTTAGATGGTATACTAAACTATTTGTTAATATAGTAACAATTAATTATAGTAACATTTACTTTTTATTATAGCAACTGATACTATATTTTAACTAGTAAAATAAACTATTTTTTATAGTAGGATCAGGTTTTTCACTATATGATAGTACAACTTTATAGTATACGCCCCGCTACGCGTACGTAAAATTACCCATTTATGCCTTACTAGAACCTTACTTGCAAATAAGCTACCCCTATAAGATTTTTCTGATCGGGAAGCACCGCCACGCCAAGACTCCGGGCCTCTGCGACAGTAGCTCCGCCCCTGATAGCGTCTGAGCCTGCCTGTCGAGACTTTATAGCGTGCGGGCGCTCGATGCGCGCGCAGACTTGGCGCCTGCCAGTCGCCTCAGTCTCGGCCCCAGCTGTTGTAAACATGGCGGCCCGGTGAAGTCACGCGAGTCTACGTTCGCTCTTTTCCGTGGACCCGTGAACGGCCCGAACCCGAACGAGCGAGGCTGATGAGTTTATCAGCCGTACAGTGACGTGGTCTAACAGCTGCATTGTGCGAGGATGCACTGGTGGTCAGCCGAGTCGAGAATGCGTCGGAATAATCGCGGCCAAGTTCGACTACTCCGCCGCGACGACTCCCAGCACCCGACGACCGACTAAACTCAGGATCTACGAGCTGGAGAATCTGAGGTAAATATTGAGGGGTCAAGCGGCTTGCGAGTGCAGTGCACGACTCAGAATTGCTTGTTGGAAAGAGGTAGATGTGTTGATCCCTTCGCTGTTTAAAGTATAGATAACATAGTAGAAGTAATGAGGGGCGACACTGTACAGACGCCAGACGTTGAGTTCCTTCCCTTCATTTTTTTTTGTTTGACGGCGCGGCGCGCGTTCGAATTTGGCGCCGCGCCTGATAAATAACATAAATGCACTGCACAGTGGTCGCGATGTAATTTACAACTGTTCATGCATATGCGAATGGTTTTTTTTTTTTTAATCTGAAGGCTATGGTTGTTTTTCACTCACGAGGTCGAGCGATAAAGTTTCCCATACAATATTTACGCACTAGTGCTTTTCGTTTCATTGTTTAAAAATGAAGAAATTAATAAATGAGGCCGATTATTCTTCTATTTTCTTATAATTTCAATTTTTTTAGATAGATCTCGATTACTAAATTTATAGAAAGGAAAATTTACCAGAAATTGTTAATATTATTTTTATTTCACTTTAATAACAATGTTAAAGCTACTAATAATATCGCAGTGGACTATTAAATTATTCTATGCCCTACGAAATCTAAATTCTGGATTGAAAAAAATAGAGGATAAGTTTCAATTGCAATGCTGCTCGTTAATTTTAACTGAATTTTAACTGAAATTCAGGTAAACTAGTTAACTCAATAAACCTTCTTAATTAATAGAAGGAGAAGAAAGGAAATAAAGAATCGAAAACGATAAAAATGATGATAGGAAATTATATGTAGAGTTAAACGATCTTAAAGTAGTACTGTTGTAAATGGAAATATCGTTCAGTTTTTAATAAAATTGAAATCACTGGTTAACATTAAGTTAGAAATGACTCAATTAATTTTTTGAGGACCTAATAAATAAAAACAATTCACATTCATAATTCGCACTAATAAATCAAAATTTGTATGGGACGAGAAAGTAATAAATTAAGTAAACCATAGCTATAATTAAACAATATTTTAAAAAAAAGATATCACCATTTTAACATTTATTATAACATTACATTAACATTATTAGTTTTAATTAAAATCCTTTCCCCGATAGTATCCTAAAGCAAAAAAAAGAAGCACGACAATTCCATCGACAATACCTGGGCTAAGCCGGTAATTTCTTTCGAGTCGCTTTGCACCGCTGGCAGCATCGGTGCACTTTGAATAATCGCACAGCGAGCAAAAAGCGGGCGGCATAAATCGCGGCCGCGGCGTATAATCACCGCGTTAATACACGCCGACGCCCGGGCGATTCTTCAATCCGCGCCGCCGAGATAATTGCGGCCCTTTCCGAGGTTTCCATTGAAAAGCGGCGCCGCCCAGCGCGCGGAGCTTTTAACAAAGGCCTCGCCCGCAACGGAATTCCGCGACTCGCGACGGCGATTTTTTTTTCTCCGGTGAGATGCCCGCGCCCCCGGTGAGGTGAGTAATGCCGCTACCGAGAAGAGAGAGCCTAGGGGTTGTTGGTACTCAGGTTGGCTTGATTTTTCTTATTTGCAGCTGGTAAGCTGCGAGGAATGCGGTGCTTCATAACTAAGATTTATTCTTAGAATTGTTGCTGGTCGGTTGATTGATAACGAGGATTTTTCAATGTCGCGTTGTTATTTTCTTTTTTTTATAGACGTGACTATAAAAATGCCTTATTGTAGATCTATTGCTCAGTGTTGCAATGGCGAAACACAAAGAGAGAATTTTGAATATTTTTCTTGGGAGTTAGACAGTTTTTTATTTGAATGCGAGGCTCATGTGATGATTGATTGACACAGTTTTATGTTTGGACATCTGTCAATCGCATGCGTTTTATTGAGTGTCACGATTCCCCCATTTTTTTCACAGCGTGCCTGCAATCTAAATAGGACATAAAAAATATTCATACGATTGCAATCTGAAAAACATAAACAGCTTGTTGTCTCTATATCCATTTTCTTCCAATACTTTTGTTGCGTCTTGCAAACCGTCGGGTTCTTCCAAAATGTTAAAATTGAGATTCTTGAAAAATCTTAATGAACGGTCCAGTTTGACCAATATACGAATGGATAATTACTTTGCTCAGTCGTAATGCTATTAGGTAAACATACCTACTAGTCAAAACATTTTCCTAGACACGCGGGAAAACCTCGAGATATCGGCAAACGTAATAGCGGAATTCTGCCGGAAATTCAACAATGTCAATGTTGGCATATGCAAACGCGATATCAATGGCTCTTGACCTAAAGCGTACAACAAGCTAAACGCACACCAGCTTAGCCACCGCGGTGCACGAGTGCCGTAATAGACGCGACTCCAAACGCGAGAGAATGTCAAAAAAATGAAGGAGATTATTTACGGTCGTAAATTATACTGTTTGCACAGCGTTAACATCCACTCGGATCTTCATGTGCGAGATTTCGAGTATTATCTCACGTACGATCGTTATCTGATCTCACGTACAGGTAATTCGCTCTTTTTGCAGAGTCGTCGAAAACGTGTTCTTTAAATTAATGCAATTGTATTAAAAAGTGTATTTATAGTTGTAAAATCAGTACGTTTCAATTAGGATAGCCATCTGCAGAGAATTTAAAATAAAAAAAAATAGGACAGTATGTTAGTAGTAATTTTAAGGACGTTCTCCGGCGGCTGGGATGCTCAACTCAGAAAATAGTGGTACTCAACTTCACTAAATTGAGATTAACT
>JAWWEN010000001.1:14541946-14570506 GCA_035582955.1 Sycophila texana
GTGTGTGTGTGTGTGTGTGTGTGTGTGTGTGTGTGTGTGTGTGTGTGTGTGTGTGTGTGTGTGTGTGTGTGTGTACGGCGAAATTTCCACGTTTGTAATCCTTCACGCTTGAAAAATTAAGACGCGTAGGCTGACCAGACCTGTTCAGTTAATAATAACTACCGTTCATTAACATGTAATTTGCTAGCAATTTCCGGAAGTGTCCCGAACACGGGAACTATATATTGATCACTTTGACTCTTTTGAAAAAAATGCTGTTACTAGCTTCTCTCAGATTAGGTAGCGTACTTTTTAAAACCCACCACACTAATTATAGATTCAAATAAAATCTTTTAACTTTAATTACGAATATTAATTTCTTACTTTTTATTGACATTATCAAACGTTGGATTATGCTCAATATAATCCGGATTTAAAGCGCGTAAAAATGAAATGTTTGTTTATTTTCAAAAGTAAAAATCGTAATTTAATAAACTTATTTTTTTTTTCTACATATTTTCAAAAAGAGGCTCATCAACGAATTTCATCAATACCTTTCTCCATATGCAAATCACTCGAGTGATCAATTTTAAATGCAAGTCATTCACTTATCCATTGATCAATCGATCACTATACCTAAAAGGAGGTGGATCCCTTATAGACTGTAACATGTTTTCAAGATTACATCTATGAAATTTACTAATATTGCTTAATTATAATTATTTCAATAAAAATTTCCAACTGCGTCGAAATCTAACTTTTTACTATATACTAAGAGCAGTTAATGTGTGCTTTAATTTACATCACATTTCTTTATAACAAGACCGTGATTCAGCAGTTATTACGTTTGCACGGTTTGGCACTACTATAAATAAAAATTATAATATTATGTTCAACATATCGTGCATGAATAACCATTTAAGATGCAAGCTGAAATAAACGTAAAGCTTTCGTGACTAAATATACGGTCAGCGTTTAGATTTGAAAATCTTAATAATGATGAAATCGATCAGATTTTCCGATTAATGTTTCTTGCAATATATACACTACACAATAGTATGTATTACAACATTTTTCGACATTTTAGAAAACAATAATTGTTCCTATTATTAGTAATAATAAAAAGAAACTATATACTTATATAAAAATAAAAAAAAGGTTGAAATAAAATATAGTGTTTAAATGTTAATCTTTTAATACTAAGTAGCATTAATATCATTTCCTCTTCATTCACTTGTTACAAAAAAAGTGAGGAAGTTGAATTAGCACTTAATTTGCCGCATTAAGTCTCAAAAATAAGCCATTAGCAGTGATTTTCAGGCCTGGAATCATCTAAAAAGGCAAGCGGCGTGCCGCGCAGCGAGAAAAAAGTCAGCCTCCAGCTTTATACCAGGCGTTTCGATCTCAGGAGAGCGCCGCGAAATAGGTGCGTGCGCGTCTCGTTTCTTCCAAGACGCAATTAGAAATTTCACTGAGGTTCGCGCGCACGAATTATTTGATATTGCGCTCGCTGAGCTCGCCGAGCTTTTAGATAAGTCTGGCGCGTAAGAAGCCAGGGCACCGCGAGTTCCGGAGAAAATCCTGTGCGGCTCCTTGCGCGATAACGATTATACCGGAAGCCGGGGCACGCGTGTGTCGCGAGCGGACAATTTTGTAACCGAGCGTGGAAGTTGAGGACGTAACGAACCATCGGACCTCGTTACATCGGTACTCGGATTTTTTTTATTTCACCGCTCCTTTGCGTGTAAATTACTCGGTGAGTTCCGCTCACTGAACTGGAAGGTTCGACCGTCTTTATTTTGTGAGAGTACTGTGCGATTTGCGCTGCTCTATGATTTTCTTTTTGGCTGATCCCGGGGAAGTATCTTATCTCGCTTATATCGCGAAATTTCAAAGAATTGATGCAGCTGTGTGCGCTGCGTATTTTTATGGTTTCACTATGTGCGTTTCACTTCCTATATGCGTACGCTTCTTGTCTTAGTGTTTTAACTTACCTGGAGTAATTTGATTGAATTTAGTTATCATTTTATTAACTCGCTCGCGAGAATGCGGGTGTAGTGAGTCCACCGAGTAAAGTGTATTTTTAATAATCTCAATAACATGCTGAAGTAATGCCCTTCCGATTTTTTCTACAAATTTGAAATTACCAATTGAGTAAAAAAAATGTTATTACATTTACATATTATTAATTAAAATTATAAGTGACTTAAACAAATTATTATTTTAAAATTAATAACGCAAATCCTGAAGTTACACTATAGTGGCAAAGTAGTAACTTTAGAAGGACTTTTAATCTATACAAACTAAATTTTTAGATTTTATTTAATCTAATAATAATTTTTACTTTATATAATCTTATTTTAAGAGTACATTTGAAAAGCTGTGCAATAATATGTTACAAAATTGTCTAAACCTTTTATACTAATCTTCTAACTTGTCATACTACTTTCATTACGATTGCTAACCGCCATACTAAACTGACAGATGGATGATGAGCAATGCATCATTAGGCTATCATTATAATAACAAAAATGGAAAACATTTATCATGTGAAAAACCATATTAAGGAAGAGTCGGAAAATGAAAACAGCAGCAAATTTATAATGTTACTAACTTTTTCCAAGTACGCTAAAAAATGAATTGTTAATTTAAAAACTATTAATTTCTTCGAATGTGTTAAATATTAGTAGTTAAAAAAAAAAAAATTTGTCGCGACACTATATTTAAGTAAATTAAATTTAAAATTACTTATTTCAGTAATTTGACAATAATACAATAAGAATAATTCAAACTGTTTAATGTTATAGAAGGATGTACCCTTGTATATATTTGCCCGACGAATATTGAATATTTAAATAAATAGAAGTATATATTTATGAGAAACTTACAGTCAGTTTGTAGCTAAAGCAGCAAGCCTTCGGAGTAGCTGCAGTGACGATGACAGGTTGCCAGTGTCCTTGACGGCGGATCCCAGAGTTCCACGCGAGGAAAGTGCCCGGCCGGCCGGTCGTCGCGGCGCGGGCGCGCGAGTTACGCGACCGGCTTCCTTTTCACGCGCTCCCATCCGTTCCGAGCCTTTACGTAAGAAGCGCCGCGTCGCAGGAGCACCAGCAGCAGCCCCCTCCGACGGGCTGCGTTCCCCACCGGCGGGCCAACCAAACGAAGAGCGCGCCTCCTTTATAAGCCTCAGAAGACCCGATCGCTACCGAGTCAGAATCGCATCGACATCCGAAAGCGCAGTTTTGCCCGCTGAATTCAATCGAATCCGTCGAGCTGCAGCCATGTACTCTCACGTCTACGCCGTGAGTACCCGAGTTTCTCTATATTCATTACGGACTGGCTTCATGGATTCAAATTTCGCGCTCTCAACTTCAACGAGCCGCGTATGTTTATCCCCGATCAAATGCAGCGCCCGCAAGCTCATCGCTTTCATTTTCTTCTCGCGCTCGTTAAGGGAAATGTTGTGACAGTGATGTGACTTTTCTGAGGTGACTTCTTTTTTTTATGAGATTAATTAAAATTACACTCGGATGACGGATGGTTTTAACGGCAATGTTTATATCATAACATACATTGTTTGTTACGGCAGAATAATTTGTATGTCGAGTTATTTAGATACATTTACATTTTAAAAATGAAAGTAGCCTTACGAATTTCTGATAAACAATAAATACCGTGTTTTTTAACAAATAACTACATCTAAATCTAATCGAATTTTATTGAAACTATAAAATTACTTGATATATAAAATCAGAACTTTTTTTATTTAAATGTTTTTACTTTAAATTTCCAATGAATTCAATAGTTTTTTAATTTTGCATCTTAGATTAGGATTAAAAACGTGAGCACTAAAATTCAAGTAACCAACATTGAAGTTCAGTTTGTATAATGAGTTAAAAGTTTATTTAAAATTCGGCAACATTTGTTTGGATGTTTATTCCACTCTCTGCCCTGAACCGGTATTAAAAAGTGATTTATTATGGAGACCGTCCCATCAAAAGAATACATGTATTAACAGAAATGTAGATATTATTTATCAAAATTATAAAAATACAATTACTCTCGTCTGTTTCCGATATTTCAAATATGATGCGCTCTTCTATACGGGTGTTTTATATCACCACCGATTCTCTTTTCCCAGTACTAAAAAATCTTAAATAAATACAATTGTTCATTTGGTAAACATCAGATTTCTCCGTAAGCTTTCGCTTTTTATGAACTAGAATTTACAAGCGAGATGTGCCTGGTGCTCTGGAAATTTCGTTCACTTGTACAATTTCTGAAAAAAAAAAAATCAATTAAATTTGAATTTCTTCTCTGCAAAACTTTCGCTAAGGAAATTTCTCATTGTATGTATTCTCTATGACGACAAAAAGTCGAACAGTCATTTGGTCAAGTCGGTCAGTCTTTGAACTATTTTTTGTACGTCAAATTACTCGCTTGAGTTGAAAATGCCGGCCATTACTTACACATTCATTACACGATTACAGCTCCTCGTGTGTGGAATCCTCGCCGCGGTGACTGCAGCTCCAACGCCCGGAGGACATCATCAGTAAGTAATAATTATTGAATCGCAATCTTTATTGGAAAATGCTTTAAACATGCCGCGTTGACTGGGTCGAAATTAAATAATTTCATTTTTATTTAAAACCATTTTTTAAGTTTACATTCTTTTGTAGAAAAAAGAGAATTCGCTTTAATGCGACGTTCACTTTTATATTGAAGGAGACTTTCGTATGCACGTCTATACCAATTCTCTTTTTCTATTTTCACTTATATCTAATGAAGAAATTCATTTGTACAATTCAAACTAATCGATATAGATGTTGATCATATTATACGCGGCATTATAGGGAAACACTAATTAATATTAACGATAGACACTTTTTTTTTTTTAAATATACACAGATGAATTTCTCAATAAAAAAAATGTTCAATGTCGGAAAATGTTTCAGTGAACACCACATTATCCATGTACCATACCACGTACACACTGTTCATCATCATCATGTGAAGAAGATCCACGTACCTGTACACCACGTTGAAAAGGTGCACGTCCCGGTTCCGGTGCACCATGTCGAGAAAGTTCATGTCCCGGTGCCCTATCCTGTCGTCGAGAAAGTCCACGTACCCGTTCACGTACCGGTACACCACGAAAAGCACGAGGGCTGGGGCTGGGATTAGAGAGAATACTTCATCATTTTAAGACTACTATAATTGTTGGTGAGTTCCTTTTTAATTTATTAAACTATAGTTTTCCTTTTTTTTATTGGCTTTACCTTTTTTATTGTATTTTAGTTTGTATCCTTCGGTATATCTGAAAAACATAAACTATTGTAGTCATAAAAATTGAAAAATTAGATAGAACTTCTTATTTTTTTACTGGTTATTAAAATTTATTTCATTTGTAAAACAAGTAATCCTTGATAAGAAATTCTCTATTAGTTATAGCTTTAATCGCAATTTTGCTATAATTTATGGTATTATTTATACATTTATTTGCTTTACAGATAATACCGAAGAAGTGCAGTAACGCGTTATTAAATGCTCGACATGTGCAGTAAAACGTAAAATATAAAAGGCAACTACAAAGTACAACGCGGGTAAACACCGCATTGAGTATAATATAGGAAAACAGCGATCAAGGTGAAAAGTACAAGCACACTGCAGTACCAATTAATACACTACAGCGCACGAATCAACTACTTGATCATGTAAATACGTTTTTATTTTGTTTATTTTTTTATAAAAATATTTTTATACGATTGTATTTTTTTTTTTAAATATAAGTTATGTTTTTATTATAAAGTGATTTAGTTTTTATTATAATTAAACCTAATTCTCCTCGAAATATATAAAATAAAATAAAGATTAGTTTTCTTAAAGCTATTGTACTTATACATCTGACGAAATAAAAAGAAGTCAAATAAAAAGTAATTTATATGATTTCGAACTATGCAAAGAGTAATTTAATTATTCCGACTATACAAACATACAACGCGTAATATTCGCGAATCCCTACATACTTACCTTTTTACCAATAAAAATGAATTGGTTAAAACCGTTGATTGGCTTTGAGCTATGCAAGATGAACCAATAAAACTGCGATTCTCGGCCCTTCAACCAAAATGTAACGATCTTTGAATTCGGGGAAGAACTAGGGATCTAGGGCTAAGGCTAATAAAAAGTCGGAGGGAATCCAGTTGAAGGCCTTCAGTCGCTCCAAGCTGATCTAAAAGAAAAGAACTTCTATATTTAAGCAATAATTTATTGTAATTTTGCAATAGCAAAATGCCTAAGGTAAAAAACATTGCTAAAAAAGAATCAAAGTGCAATCAGGCCGAAAATTATGCTTTGTCAACATTTAATGCACACAAAAGAGTGATAGCTTATGGTAATGAAAGCAAAATCAGTCGGTGGATGTGCTCATTAAATAGTGGTGGTAAATATTTCATTTATATAATTTATAATTATGAAATCTCTTAATTATATTTAAATTTTTTGTAGAAAACATCAATATCTCATTTTTGAAAATTCTTGCTGAGATCGAAGAGAATGTTTTGACACGTCTTAACGTTCTTGAAAGCAATATACAAAATTTAGTTAGTACTAAAAATGATGAATTTTATGAAAGTGATAACTTAAAAGAATTAAAACAGGTTGGTATTAAATTGCCGATAAAGGACTTGATGTCGTTCTTAAGATTTGATGAAGAATTAGAACTCGATTCACAAAAAAGACATGCTTTGGTAAAGATTTATTTATTAATAATACAATACTATTGATTAAAAAAATATAATCATAGTAATTTTTTATTTAATGTTTCAGAAATGTTACATGGCTAAAGTAATTGAAACAGGCCAAGCTGTAAATAAAGATATTTCAAAAATTATGAGAAATATCATGACAGCAGATGTGGAAAAACATTATTCTGCATACGGTAGATTATTCAGAGGTCGAAGAAAATTAAATTATAGCGAGACAAATTCTTACTTAAGCATGCAAGGTAAAGTAATTTGTCTTATTATTAAAAATTGTTATTATTGGTAACCTAAACAAACTTATGAATCTGTGTAGATGTATTAACAGTCAAATATAAAAAATCAGCTAACGAATTGATGATTCTTCCAAAAGTAAGTCGTTGGCTATCACAATATCAAGACCGACTATCTGGAGTTTCTTACAGAAGAAGAAGATATACTAAAAATATAGAAACTCAAGAATCAAGTGAATCATCATCTGAATAACTTAATTCTTAAATATATTAATTACTAAATTCTTATTATTTATTAAGTAGTAAAAGTGACTAGAAATTTTTAAAAATCAATTATTTTTATATCGTGTATTTTGCACAAATAACTTTGATTAATAATTGTCTTAAAATAATTAGTACATAAAATATAATTAAAAAGTTGACTAATAAATTGTAAATGTTTTTAAATTTACATATGTATTACTATTTAAGCACAATTTTGTAAAATAAAACAATAAATTGTAACAAAAAAATAGTGAAATGTGAATAAAGTATACAGAATTTAAAAAATAAAATAACTAAAATTACATATAAACATAAAATGTAAAAAATAGATAAATAAAACAAACTTGTTTCATAATACAAAAAAATTATACAAGATATCTTAAGTAAATTATTTATTTAAGGTAAAATATTTTACAAATTTTATTGGACCGATTTATATTTTATAACCAAATTTTTTAGACATCTAAATTTAATATACAAATTTTATAATTTACGAATAATTTATATTTTCATACAAAATAGTATTAATATATATGAGATTACTGGAATAATCCTAGAAATGATTGTTTTTACAATTGTTGGATCAAACTGAGAGATAACATTTATTTATTATTGTTAATTAAGACTATTATATCTAAAAAAATTATTTTAAAATTATTTAATTTCATTTTAAAAAAATATCTTAATTTCCTTAATTCGGTTCGTATTTTTCATTGAGGTAATACTTATGTAATAATTGTATTCATATTATTATAAATTATAAATAGTTATTTGCAAAACATGTTTTAGTTTTTTTATTTTACAAAAAATAAAAATTGTAAAAATATTTACTAAAACGTATAAAATTTGTATGAATTTTATATATACATAATATATATATATATATGTATATATACGTGTTTATATCACAACTGACTGTGCATGTATGATTTGTACAGTGAGTGTAAAAACCACATGTATAATGTCATAAATATTTTCTCTCTCTGTCATCACACATACACTAATTTATAAGTCATTATTTTTATGCTAAGTAATCTACTTGAGCACACTTAAAAAATTTCTCAAATGTAGAAACTACAAAATCAAAAAATTGTATAACATCAGTCTGCATGATCGTAGCAAAAGCCATGTGACATTACTAAATTAAAATAACACGAATCTGTAGTGATTTTTAAAGGAAGAAATTTCCTGCAACAACTAATTTGAGAAGTACAATTGGTTACAAACAGTAAATCAATCATTCCTGAAGATAATGAAATTCAAATGAAATCCTATGAAATATATTTACATGATTTGTGAATATGTATAATTAAGAATTAAGAATATGATAAAAATAATAGATATAAGACGAAATGTTTTTTTTTTTTTTTTTTTTTTTTGACAGTGCTAAAACCACCAAATATTTCATTAAAGGTCCTTTGGTAAGATGAACTTTTTTATAAATCCTAATATAATCTGCAATGATGAAACCAATTAAAATTAAACTGAATATAAATAAGCATCTAATTTTGTTTTGGCATTTGGTGGAGATGTAAAAGGTGAAAACCAAGCTACAGAAAATCTTCCAAAAACAGCCTGGATTGATTTCCACCTACTATTTCTCACCCAACGAGCTTCTTCCTTTTTTAGTTGTTCTATACCCTAGATTTTGAAGAAAAAAAACATTTGTTTACTTTTCTATACATAATTAGTAAAAAAATTAAAATTTTGTTGTAATTCTAAAATAAAAACACATTACTTACAGTTTCATCATTCCAAATAGCTTGTAATTGTGTTCCTAACATTACAGCTGTAAAAATGGCAAAGAGAAGAGCTTCGAATGTTAAAAATAATAGTAAAACTACTGTTGCTGGTGGACTAAAGGTTGTACAATCTCTCCATTCTTGCCTCACGCAAGTAGTAAATTGTTGAATGCACAGGAATAATGATTGTAATGAAATTCCAGCAATATAAAACTGAAAATAAAAATATTTAAATTAATTAAATTTAACGCAACAATTTATATATTAAATTTCTATAATTTGTTTAAATAATTAAATTCTTACAGTAAAAAGAACAAAATATTTCTGATTATTTTCACCAACACAATTGTTCACCCAAGGACAGTGATGATCCATTTTTCTTATACACCTTTGACATACTGAACAGTGATGAGCTCTGTCAGGTTTAATAGAGCAACATTTAGGACATTTGAAGATTACTTGACCTTCTCTAAAACCCATTTGCTGGATCATTTCTTTTGTGGCATTGCCTTTAGGTACTGCACCCTTAGAATTGCAAAAGCAAGGAAAATGATAAGATTACTATAGGAATCATTTAAATATTTGATTAGTTTAAAATAATTTTTTCTTACAGGATCGGTAAACATAGTTCTTAAATGTGATGTAAAAGCTAAAAAGGCTAATGTCTGAAATATTGCCATATTCAAGCTTGAGTAAAATGTATTTATAGTAGGAATTAGAATTACAGCCATAACAACAAATTCAGCATAAATTATCAACAGCCATGTTAAAATTGCACAAATAATTCCACAGATATCCTGCAAATAAATATTTGTATTTAAAGATCTATATATTGTATTTTCAATAAATCTATAGTTTACAGAATAATTATATCGTACTTTAATGCACCATAATTTACCACCACAACAACGATTATGTATATCCTTTTCTCTATGAAAAGGTGTATATTCATAATCCATTATGCCAAAATATATACAATAGATTGTGTAGTAGAAGATTTTTTAATTGTAAAACTTAAATATCAGTATGAATAGAGAACGTCTCATTGTCGTTTGAAGCACTCCTGATTCTCAATCTGTAAATGAAAAGAAAATAATAATTTTTTTTTGGTTTTCTGTGGCTCCTAACCTCAATGGACTTGTTCCATAATTAACTGACACTTTTCTCACGTCTCTACAGTCGCTGGAATTTTTCTTGAACGATAGGTACATTAACCGTAAATGACGATCTTCCTTCACTAGACATTTTCGGCCGGAGCTCTTATCCTCGGCAGTCAACGTCTTCAGCAAGGGGATCGCGGAAAACATCGACGAATCAGCTGTTCCTGCTGCCCTCCAAACTGTACTGTACTTATATATCACTCACCACTATTAACGAAAAGAAATAAGTCATGCTTTTTTTATTAAATGTAGAATGTATAGTAACTTCCTATACATTTTTAAGGATTTACCGTAAATAAATCGCATGCTCTATACGTACATCCCTCTGTTTTCCTTTGCGGTGTTTAATTGTCAAAGGTCGAGAGCCAGACGAAGGCCAAAGAGCCGCAAGCAAGCCGCAACCCGCAACTCTTTCGACACTTTCTGCTACAGTGCTATACGCTCCGCGGCTCCGCACCCTTGACGCTTGCCAGTTGCCGTCGCGAAACGAAACTCCAAAACACACAATCCAATTTACCCTGCCCTGCCGCCGCACAGTAAGTAAATAAGCACCATCAATCACACATCCATTGTACTTGTGTCTTGTGCAGCTGTGCCTATTATATTATGGCTGTTATATATATACTGTTAAATATATTATTTTCTTAGTCACGCAGCAGACGATCAGGTGAACTCGGTCGATACAGTGTATACATACAATGCAGTGAAATAAAAAAAGTACAGCTTAAACTCTCTTAAATGTTTTCATCTATAATTGCCTTTTATTTTTACTCCTTCGCATCTAAACGTATGTGTGGATAAATACGTTGGAATTGATAATGTACTACTTACTATATTGGTCGGAATAGATCTTTTTTTTTAAGGTTAATTGTGTAAACAATATATTTTCGAATGAAAAGCATGAAAACAGATATTAATATAAACATTTTTTATTAAGAAATAAAATATATAATAATTCATATTCAATTATGTAAAAATACATTGTTTACTTAAAAAAGATTTCATATATAGATTATAATGAATAATAGATTTAGTATTATTGTATTCAAGCATATAATATATTGTATTTATAAAGTCTTAATTATTTTTTCAGATACTTTTATTGTTATTGAACAACGAATAAACTACCAGATATCCAAAAGTGATTTGAACAAATATTGAATCAAACTTTTTATATCACTTTCATGTGTATAACTTATTTTACTGTTATTTACAAAAAAAATGGTGCTTTATTTATAAAGTGAAGAAAATTTATATTAAAAAGAAAATAAAGAATATGCAAATATCAATCATGTGACGAAATCCGTTAATGGACTCAAATGTATATCTTTGACTGTCATGAGTAGATTAAAAAAAATAATATCGATATTGCTTCGTTGGCCTGTGGCACAAAATTAGATTTTTTGAAAGATCATAGAATTATTAAAAGATGTCATTGAGACTACGTTTCAATCGTACACGTACTGTTATCAGATTGTTTCAGGGCATTGCCTTAAAATTTTGGGCATTATCAGGAGCTTATCTATTGCTGTGCTTCCTACTCTACTGGTTAAGTGGCAGTATTTTTGCCTTTTTTCTACTTTGTTTTGTAACTCTAGGTTTGTAATATATAAAATGTTTCAATTAAAATAATCAATTTTAATTCAATTAATATTATATTGTATTTTAAAGGTGTTCTTTATAATACGGAAGATCATTTTTTATACTACCCTAGATTACCATCGAATTCTCGAATTTATGTACCACCTCCGTCTTTACACAATTTGCCATATCAAAGCATTTATACAAAATCTATTGATGGAACAATACTTCATATGTTTTTCATTCCTCAACCAGAAGACTTAATTAAGAAAGCCCCAACACTACTGTTTCTTCATGGCAATGCAGGAAATATGGGGCACAGGTAAAATTATCATGTTTGTGCAAATGTTTCAGAAAATAAAAATTCTTATAACCATTTTATTTAAATTTTCAGACTTCAAAATGTTAAAGGATTGTATAATCATATTCAGTGCAATATACTTATGATTGACTACAGAGGATATGGATTGTCACAAGGTTGTCCATCGGAAGAAGGTCTTTACATGGATGCCAGAGCTGGAATAGAATATCTTTATTCTCGAAATGATATAAATACAAGTGAAATTATTGTATTTGGGAGGTCATTAGGTAGTGCATTATTCAGACTACAAATATGTAGTGCAATTAGACCTAGATTGTTTTTAAAAAACCTATAAATCTAAATTTTTCATTTGTTTTAAGGTGGAGCAGTTGCTATTGATATAGCTGTAAGAGAAGAAATATGTCAACGAATTTGGTGTCTTATTGTCGAAAATACTTTTACCAGTATACCAGATATGGCAACAATACTGATTAAATCTAAAATATTGCAATATCTTCCATTATTTTGTTATAAAAATAAGGTAATTATTAAGTTTTAATAGAGTAGTAAGTGAATTTGCGCAATTAATGGATCATGTTTTATATTTTAGTACTTATCAAAAGACAAAGTGCATTCACTAACAGTACCAACACTTTTTATTTCTGGAAGACAAGATAAATTAGTGCCACCAAAGATGATGGATGAACTTTTTAAAGCTTGTGGAAGTTCATTTCATAGAATGGTTCAAATATCTAATGGATCTCACAATGAAACTTGGAATAAACCAGGATATTATCAAGCAATTAATATGTTTATTAAAGAACTTAAAAAAAATCCTCCAACACGAACCAATTCAAATAAGCGGTGCATTGAGGAGGTCTAATTCGCAATTAAAAATTAAATAAACATTGTAAATATACATATATAAATCAAACTTTAATATTTTGCTAAGAAATTAAAATGATTAGTTAAAGTATTAAACATAGTATAAATAACTCCAGATCTGTTTCTTAGCAAAATTTAAAAGAAGTGTACAATAGTAAAGCCTCATTTAGTAGGCAGTTTTTAAATAATCATATAATTAATAGTTATATAAAAAGACAGTACTTTCGTCCAAAGTCCTAATTAATACTTAAAAGGGATGTTAAAGTTTTATTTATTTTTTACAGAAGTACCTATTACTGACATTAGCAGTTTTTTCATTTTATTACCATCATATATTATTCATTAAATGAACACATTAGTTTCGTATAATAAAATAAAATTAATTGTAAAAAGAAAAGCTGTATGTCAGTAAAATCATCACTTTAATGAAATTCCTTTGAATGGGGTCAGAGTCAAATATGTAGAATGAATGTACACATGTGTTATATATATACATATATATATGTATATATATATGCATGTATAGAACCACTGTGATTTAGTTAGCACAATTGTAAAATATTAACGAACTTCTTCTAAAAATCTCATAAAACATGGTTTTTGTACTTCACTTTTATACAACAACATTAAAATATTTTACATCAAATAACTACCAGGTTTTATAATTTCACTGCATTTTTTAAACAATTTCCAGATATCATTGTCTTGTTTTATTAACGATAAATTTATAAAAGTAATAATTGTACAATATGAAAAATTAAAAAAGTAGTCTATAAATAATTTATAATTTTGTACACAATAGTAATATGAAATATATCTTTGATCTAGCCTGTGTGATTTAACTATTTTAAAATTGTACTTAATACACGATGTATATATATTTATTTATATATATTTTGGTAAAAAAAGTAGAATAAATAATGAAAGCCAATTTTTACAATAAAGTACGACGTTATAAAAAAATGTAATTATATTTTAATTACCTTCCATACAAAGAGAAGTTTTCTTATTAATGAAAGTTAAAATCGTCGATTCACTCTAGAACGTCTTAATGCTGACCTTTTAGCTAATAATATTCCAACTATAACTAAAACTAATAGTAAAAGAACAGCTACAATAAGAGCTTGTAGCATGCCACTGCTTATTGACAGTGTAATTGAATTATTCCTGCTTAAAACTTGTAAAGTTTCTGCTTCCATTCTTGAAGAATACTGCTGCATCTTATTACATAGTACTTGATTTTGCCACCGGTACCAATGAACCATCCTCTTTCCTTGTAAATTTTCAGGACTAGAACACCTAATTAAATCATTCAATTTAATATATAAAATAAAAATCTTGTTTTACTTTTATCTTTGAAAATCAGTAGTTGTTCTCACCTTAAATTATTTAACAATCCTGGATTAGTTAAATACAGCCATGGAACAAGATCGTCAATAATCCATTGTAATGAACAATTGCAGTGAAATGGATTACCTTCTAAATCAACTCCAAGTTTAGCCTTTAGGCCATTATTGAAGAGATTTGAAGAGAACTGAGAAAATTGATTGTTCTTTAAATCCAGCTAAAGAATGTATATCGAAAATATTCATAATGATTACCTTATTTAATAACTTTATATTAATTTGATTAAGCAATTATACTTACATAACACAAATTTAAGCCTCTCAAAGCATTGTCATCGATAAAACTTAACATTTTATTGTCCGTTAAACTGAGATTAAAACAATTGTTATTATTATAATTTAACTTTTTAAAAGAATTTTCATTAATTTTTTCCACATAATTCAAATTAGATACGATTAAAGATCTAATATTTAAAAAAGAAGGAAAGTACATTTCTGTTATTGGGTTTTTATTAAATACTAACATTTCCAACAAGGGAAAATTTTTCTTACTTAAATTTTCAGGTATATTTTTGAAGTTATTGTTTGATAAATCAAGAACAGTTAAATTAAAAATTTTTATATCTGGTAAATCTTTCAACATATTACCACTTAAATTTAAATATTTAAGATGACCTAATTTATCAGGCATATTATCTATATATTCAATTTTATTGTACTCTATATTTAATAATTCAATATGTCTTAAATTTGATGGAAATTTAGTAATTGAATTAAAACCTACATTTAATTCCAATAGTTCATTAGAAAATTGTTGATTTTCTAAGGATTTTATAGCATTGTTGCTTAAATTAAGACAAACTAATTTTGATAAAAGATGAAAATCTTCGCTATCTGTTAAACTAAATTTATTATATGAAAGATCTAAATATTCTAATTTTTCAAATAAAATCAATGTACCATTAATAGAGTCATCTATATCATTATGAGACAAACTTAAATGAATTAATTGAGGAAACCCTTTGTGAAATTCAACATCTAAATCTTTAATACTGTTATTGCTCAAATCTAAGATACGAAGCGATGGTAAATATATTAAACCAATTGTTTTAATCTTGTTGTTTGATAAATTTAATACTTGTAAATTTCTCAAATTTTTAAATGCATTCCGGGGAATTTCTTGAAGAAGATTGCTCGACAAGTTTAAAATTCTTAAACCTTTTAAACTGTCAAACATATCTGGGGGGATGTGAGTGAAGTCATTTTCTGATAAGTCAAGTTCACTAAAATTTTGTTCTGTAGTATCAAGTCCAAAACGTATAACATTGATGGACATAAACTTTTTTTTATGACAATCTACAGCAACAGTTGAATCATCTAAAAAATATTCAATTTCTATAACAATTTGTATATTATTTAACTTACTGTATCTAATGTTTCTCATATCTAAACTAGGTGTTCAGATAAGTATTGTATTTAATAAAATTTTTATAAATATTAAATCAATTTTATAGTTATGTTAAGCTTTTTTTTTAAGCCTAATCTACAAATAATGCAGAATCTGAATTATATTTAAATAGTTAAATAGATCAATATTGTATTTACTTAAAAACATTTTTATTATGAATTAAAAAATATTTCAAAACATCTTTTTATAATATTTTAGTATGTACAGTTTGCGTAATTTTAGTACAATTGTATTTGATAAATATGAAACAAATGATTTCTTGACTAATGGAAATGAAAATTAACTTAATCATTGTATTGTAAACACATTAATACCTGCAGTAGAGCACAAACAATTTTGGCAAACATTTGCTTGAGATTTTTGAAATAAAACTAAAATTAAAAAACAAACTAATTGGTAAAATGATATATTACGGACTTTCATATTTGACACTTTTACAGTTTCACTGCTTCAATGCTAAATGGGGGGGAAGGCTTTTAGAAGCTCATTCAGTCACTCCTGATAACATATCTGATGATGACCTCATGCAGGTAATCCCACTAAATTTCATTGGCTCTTTATCTAACTGACACTCCCAGTAATATCATATTCTTGAGAAAATGTAAAATATAAGTTTGTGATTTGACAGAAAATTCAAAAATATTGGTATTAACTCGATTTTATTTTTAAAAAGTAATCTCAAGACTTTTTAAAAAAATTGATTAATGTAGTTTGTTTCTTTTTTGTTTCAACTTTAGTTTCAGCAGGTTTTGCTTTTTTGGGTTCTTGCTTTTTATTTTCAGCAGAGTCTTCATTGTCACTAATGGCTTCATAAACATGAACTCTTTTTGTAACGAGGTAACCATCTTCATCTTTAAAAGTTTTATCAATAGTTTTCCTCACCATACGTTTACCATTTTCGCGTTTTTCAGCTGGTGGAGATGGAGATCTTTTTTTGGCCATCCTTGGTGGCTCTTCCATAATTTCCATAGGTTCTTCTTCTTCTTCTTCTTCATTACTTTTATTAGATTCCTCGTCGCTTGAATCCGCTATAACAATTCGTTTTCGTTTTGAAGAAGTATTAGTTTCCTGACTTCTATTTCTTTTTTGACCACGAATTTCTTTGGTACTTTTAGACTTTGATTTACTAACAACTTTCTTTTCTGCTTTTGGAACTCTCTTCATTTCCATCGTATCTTCTTGATTTCTATTTTCTTTTTCTTGACCTATTATTTCTTCTTTCTCTTTGATATCTGAAAAATTTGTTTTCTTTTCATCGATATTAGTATCCTCTTTAGGTTTATTTGAAGCCTGTGGTTTTGCTTGTACTTTTCCAAATAAATTATTAAAACCAGATTGTTTCGATTGCACTGGCTTTTTTGATGATTTGCCATTTAATTGTGCATTACTGTTTGTTTTACTTATAGGAGATACTTTCTTTTCTGCTTTTTTTTCTGTTGGTGAAACTTTATTTTCTGATTTGGATTCGTTACATTTTTCGTTTTCTCTTGATTTTTCTTTCTCCATTAAACCTTTTTTCTTATTTTTAGTTTTTTCTTTTGAACCTGCATCATTATTTTTTGATTCTTTTTCTTTCGTGGATAAATCATGGACATTTTTGGATTCTTGTTTTTCTGGTAATTTACTTGAAATCTTATTGATTCCAGCAGACTTAATATCCTCTTTTTTAACATTACCAACATACCTCAGACTTTCAATTTCTTCATCATTTCTTATAAATTTCTCGTTGCATTTAATAGCACTGAAACGGAGGTCTCCTTCACCAGCAAATGCTAACAGTTCAATATCTTGCAATGATTTTTGCAGACTATACAAATGTTCACAGTCAACTTTGATAAACTTTTCTTTTGCAACTTTTAGATTAGATTGTTTAACTACTTCTACTCGCATAGATCCATCTTTTAATTGCCCCATCAATAAAAAAGTAGCAATAATACTTTCTTCATTTCTATATTTTTCCCAATATTGCTTTAAAATATCTTTTGCCACATTAACGTGTATTTCAAATTCTTTGCTAATCCATTTATAAGTAACCTAAAAATTACATTTACTTTAGATAAAGTTTAGATAAAGAAATGGAAATAAAATAATCAGCTCAAAACAATTTTATTAACGAGGTTAATTATTCTTGAAATTATTGTTTACTTACCAATTTGTCATCATCGTGTATAAAAGACTTCAAAGCATTTTCATAATCGGTCAAAGCCATATTTTTAATTCAAAATATATTTATTATAACGCGTTGAATAAACTAAATAAGAGAAAATGTAGTCCTGCAAGCTGCAACCTACAGTTGCAGTTCTTTATCGTGTGATTTGGCGCGAAGAAGTTCGTGCAATGCATGCCTGCATGGATGGCAGCATCCCAGACAGCAGTACATACGTGCCAAGCCGCCATTTTGCCGGCAAACTTCGGACTCATTGTTATCTGGGATATTTTCTTGAAATGTGCCTGTTTTCGCATCATAGCTGCAGAGCTCTGCTTATTCTGCGTTAGTCCTGATTTATAAGTTCAGTTTTCGGCTTATTTAAATATATACCGTAGTTTTAATTAGTCTATTTAGTTCATTTAGCATTGTATTTTCATGAATTTTAAAAATTTAATAAAGGAAAGCCTCGCATATAGTTAATAAAGATAATAATAATTATTTTTAAACGATCGAATAAATGATTTTCATTTGCAAATGAGAGTTTAAAAATTAATTGATCACCTCATCTAGAAACATTTCATCGGTAAGATATTTTATTAAATGCTTTAATTACATATAAATGTAAATAAGGGTTGTAGTACATATAGATATATATGTTAGATATACTCATTACTTTATTGTTTAAGTGCCATACATACGAAATATATGCATATACATACGATAAAATCTTTAAGGTTGTGTTATTAATGATTTAACATATAAGTATGTACACGTGTGTAGTCAGTGCACTCACTGAAGACATTTAGAGCCTTTTTCTACATTACGTGCCATATCCGTTAATGCGTCTTGAGTTGTGCGACTTCAGAAAAAAAAATGTCAGATCTAATGACTGTGGGTTATCTTAGGGCTAAATCTTGAAATAAAGTATGTTCCTTTACCCATGCTTAGACAACCCAGACATAGATTTCGGACATTTTTTTTAAGTCGCACGACGCACGACCAGTGGTGCACGACACTTGACGCATATGGCACTAATGTAATGACGTATAGCAAGACTCTTAGGGTCTCCGCACACTAAAAACTTAAGTTCCTCTTATTTCTCATTATTATTATTATTCCTCGTATGTACAGATATACACGAAATACATACTAAGAAAAATTTGGTACAAGCGCTGACCTTGAACTTGTACTTAAACAAATTATTTTTCAACAAGTACATAATGAATTTGTCTATAAATTTTATTTTTTCCTTGATTTCTCTATATTTCTCCATTTTCTTATTTTTTTTTTCATATTTCTTTTTATTGTTTTCAGCACATAAAATAATGGCTTCAGAAAAAGAGGAAACAGTTGAATTTGTAAAAAATTTAAAACAATTAGAATGTCCGTTTACTTGGGAAATGGATGATATTGATAAAAGTATTTCGACGGATTACAAACCACACGATGAAGAAGAATTAATTCCATTATTAAAACTGATGCGAATTGTTATGACGGTTTATGTACAAAGTAAAGAAAATGAAGATACTGATAATATTCTTTCGAATTTAGAAAAATGCGATGATGTTATGGTTCAAATGATAGAACAGTAAGAAAAATATACAGTATTATGCACTATTTTGTTTTTATTTATATCTTCATATCTGTAATTGTGTTACAAGCAGATTGCGATTATACAAATGCTTTTATTCAATAATATAATTTTTGCATCTCAGCTCTTGGAGTCTTTGAAAATTTAAAGGAAAAACGCAATTGTGGTAGTATTGTGGTGATATATATATATACTATTTGATGAAGTAAAAATCTATAAAAATTCATTAAAATCATTTTTATACCTATTGTTCCTAAATGACTATTATAAAACGATTTAATCACAATGATGTATTAAAAAATATTTCAATAACAGGTCTCATTCTCAAATTTCCACCAACGCTGTATACCATATCGTTCAAGCTACGCAATGCCACATACTTTGGAAAGTCGGGGAAAAAGAAAAATCAAAAAAAATATTTAAGGAAATAAAAACTTTGAATCCTACGAATAAAATTGAACACAGTACTATATATGCATGCAGAAGTATTTGCTGGTCAAAATACCACACGGTTGGAAGTGAAGAAGCAGTGCATTTTATTCGACAGGCGTTAATAGAAAATTCCGATTGCGATTTATGGCACTTTATTTTGGGAAAAAATTTGCGACGCATAAGGCGTGATCTATCTGTCGGTGCAATTCCTTCGGAAGAGGAAAAAGATGCCCTTCTCAAGGCTTACGAGAAAAATAAAAATGTCGTTTATGGAATATTCGTGGCTCAAATGTACCGGGAAGAGCGAAAAAATAGAAAAGCTATTGAAATGTACGAAGAGATATTTCGTAGTAAACCGAAAAGTCATACTATTTATTTAAGACTAGCTTTAGGCTTTATTCAGTTATTGAGGATGCCGCTCGCAAAACAATGCCTTGATGAGGTTGCCGTAAATTTTCCGGAAGATTGCATGTATCTGCATTATAGAGGCCACTATTACATGAAGCAGAAAAAATTCAAGGTATTGATAACATGATATATAAGCTGCTACTATGCAACATAATTAAATAGTTTATTAAATCTTTTTTGTATGACATTTTAGGAAGCGGCGTACTATTTAAAAAAAGCAGCCGATATGGGCAATTGCCCAGCTGCAAAATCATACTTGCGTTGCATGATAAATATTAATAGTAACTTCGACGCAACGAATTATTTGTTAACTTTAATAGAAAAATCGAAGAATTTGCCGGAAAATCAGATACAAACACTTCTTTTAGATACGGCTGTTAGCTTCTTATCAGGAAAAAAAAGCTATAAAGATTCATTAAAATATTTTCTTTTAGCTATTGACATAGATCCAAAGAGTAAGGCACTAACTGTAAGTACCGAGACGATTGCAGTAATGCAATTTATAATTGTCTTTGAAAAAAATTTTAATAATTACCTCCTAAATTGTTTATAGGAGTATTATTCATGTTTCAAGCCGGGTACTTGTCAAAATGTGTACAACCTGTTAGCATCAGAAATATTCCCTTTAATAAAACAACTTGGTGATTCAGTTGATGAAAAGACATTAGAATTATTTGATGAACTTAAAGGACATTTTAATGCTTATATGGAAGATGAAACACAGTATGTCCAAAATGCTTTATCAAAAATATAAATATATTTTTAAATTCAGTTAAAACGTTGTTTTCGCCCTACAAATACTGCCGGGTAGCCTACTTGTAAATGTTTACTGTGCAATATATAAATTGAATGGGAAAGATTTAGATTGGTCTAATTTAATAAATACTAAATTAATTTCAATTTTCTATTATTTGTAAAGTTATTTGTAGAGGGCTTTTAGCCCGTCTAATTGTTAAATAAATCAATAAAATAAATAAAATGAGCGTTGTTTATATATATATATATAAAATCCGATCCGGCCATTTGTATCCGGACATCCTTAAATCTTCCTAGACTAATAGAAAATCTTCAAAAGTCGACAAAGCGGAGCTGGACGATTTCACAAGGAGAGAGGAATGGAGCTTCGGTCCGGCAGCAAATAATTTGCGGATGCGCTGCTGGGGGATATCGGGGAACGATCTCCTGCTACACAAAGGGGGAGAGCCTGCCCGGCTTCGTTATGCAACTTGTCTGAGATCAGAGTCTCTTGTAACTAGAATCACGTAAAATAAAGGAGGCTAATCGTTTTAATCACTCTTACGCTGGGGTTGATGATGAAATTGCCAGTCCGATCAGAGATGTTACTTGCACAAAATGTAAATTTTTTTTTATAGAAAATATGCAATTATACTGGACTGTGTGACAAATATTTAAGCAGTTGGCTCAGCTTATAGTATTCTCAACTTATAGTTTCATCTACAAAAGGTATCAGCTGGTGATGATCACAGGTATATACAACAGCTTCCACGCCAAGGATGTTCTCCTTATTCGGTTACTTTTGTGATTGTTCATCTGTCGTGGAATATTTTTTATTTTTATAAAATTTTATGATGACCATACTCTTCTTTCATTTTTTGCACAGTAAGCTGAACATTTGTTACACTACTTTATAAAGAAAACGCAAGCAATTATCTGCATGAAAGCAATCTGACACAAATGATTTTCCTTGCGAACAAATGTAATACCTTTGCAATGTAAAAATAGCTCTGCAATTTCATATTGCGGTTTAAGTAAGTGCGAAATAGTTTTCAAGGTAAATGACAAAGTCTACATTTTTTAACAAATATTTTCAAATTAGAAATAGCGTGAAAGGGAGATTTTCATTATACCTCGAAAAACTGAACAGATGTCAGAAAGTATAGTTGAATTTAATGGTTACAAGAAAGTTTGTTAAACCACTTTTCTATGCGTTTTTATTAATGCAACGCTACCGTAAAAGGTGAACTCGTGTTATACTTTAGTCTTCAATCGTCATGTTATTATCGTAGTCACTTTCTTGCCATAAAAAGATGTTTTAGAGCTAGGTCAAATGAAAATTATACATAAGCATTATTCTACTTTTCTATGAACTTCCGATTTTGCAATTATTAAGCTTTTAAAGCTAAATAACATTGGTAGATTCAAGTTTAAATTTCAAGTTCCCAGAAAAATAATTTAACGAGTTTTTACCCGACAAAAATACCCTAAAAATTTAATTAGTAGGCAAAACATCTTTTTATTTATTACCATAACATGAATCAAAAGATTATTCTAAAGGCGCGCACTAAACTGAAAATTTAAGAACCTGATGAATATTTAAGAAATTGAATGCTAATTTTATCTCCTTACATTAATTTTGTTGCTATAATGATTTATGGATTGCGTTAAACTTAAAATTGTATTCGTGTAATGTTAAAAAAGAAGAGGCGAAAAAAATAAATAAAATTTTATTATTTAATGCTAAATAAAAGAATTTTAATAGGTTTACAGTGAATTAACTCGGGCAAATCGACACAATAGCTTTGCCTATTGTTTCCTTTGTACGATGTTACCGATTGACCATTGTTATCACTCTCTAAAAGACAGATTTCTCAATCCGCCGTTCGTGCTCCGTTCTCTCATCTTTTTACCTCGAGTTCGACTTGATTCCGGTATCGGCGAGCTTTTATCTTTTATCGCGCGGGCAGGAACGCGACGTAGGTATAGCAGAAAGCCAAGGCAGATTAGAAGGTGTGCTTTTCATCGGTGCGTCGTGCGCCTTTCACGCGACCACTACGACTTTCGCATCATCTCGCTCGCGACCCGTTCTTATCACGTGCCTCAACGCCCCGGCGTCGCACCTTATACCGGCCAGCCTACATCTGACCTTCGCACTTACCAAAGCAATCGCGTGCCTTTGCGCTGACGGATGGCGGTCGAAGGCAATTCTTTTCTTCTCAATTTTTTCTTTTCCTCTTTTTTTCTCCCACTTTCTCTTTCTCCTTTTTTTATTATCTCGCTCAGTTGCGTTTCGGGATATCTATTGACGCTTTCATTTTTTATCGATATACTACGTGGATAAAACATCCTTTCCTTTTATTTCTTGTTGAGAATTTTTTTATGCAGCTTAACTTTTTAATTTAATACTTTACAATAAATTCATAAATCTCTTTACTAATATGTCATCGGTGCTGTTGCATATTATCTAGAGAAACAAAGGGCGATTAATTAATTAGACTCTTTCAAGCAGTTTTTATGAGCTACTGTGTAACAATGCAGACATCTAAGCCAGTGGTTAGACAGTAGACTTTTTGCCTTGCGTTACGTTTCGATAATTTTTTAAGACACTTGTTTGCGGCCATTCAACAATCATTAAAATATCCTCCTATTTTCTTTCACCTCTACATTGTGCAAATAGAAAAAGTAGTTTTCTAAAATAGTTGTTCGAGAATTTAAAAAAAAAAAGCGAAAAGCCTCATAGATACGTTGAGGGGTAAGCGAGTTTCGGAGCGGCGCTTGTTTCCTTGTCGCAATCCCTTTCCTTTCCAGGCCGAGAGGAACATCGCGTTGGGCTCGCCGTGCAGGAGTCGTGGGAGTACGGAGGAGAGGAGGAAGAGGAGCTGCCCGCCAGGGCACCGCAAGAGAGGCGCTGCCGATATACACGAGCCCCGTGCGCGTCCTTCTTCACTTTCACTCGGCTCATCTCCTGCCGGCGGTCGAACGCATACGCTGCGAGATCGTTCAGTTCGCCGCTGCCCGCCGTTGGACGAAACTCGCGTCGACCCGAGGACTGCCGTCCTGTCACTTGCACTTCTGCCCGGGAGGAACATGGGGGTCTTCGCGCTGTGGATCCTTGGCGCGCTCGTCACCGTGGTTAACGTTGCTCATGCCGACGTACGCGAGGCTTTTGTGAGTTTTTTTACTTTACCTTATTTTTTATTCATTTTTTACTTCTTATATTAGTACTCTTAATTCTCTTTTTAAATTATCAATTTAATTAATTAATTGACAATAAGCTTGATAAGTGCAAACAAGTTTATCATTGCAAAAATTCCGTTTATTTTATACGGTTTATTAAGAGACTACGTACAGAAACCTGTGCAAAGGGAAGTTTAAGGATCAATAGTTTACAAGACCTTGTAAATTTTTAATCTTTATAGTATTCCATTAAAAATAATTTTTTTTTTTATTTAACTTGATGCGGAAACATTCAAATTGATAATATATTTTTAATTTTGACAACGTTTTATGTAACTAATATAAATTTTATTCCGGCGTAAATATAAATAAATACTAATAATCTAATGTTATACTGCTGGTATAACGTTGAATTCCGTGGGGTCAGGCAGCGATCGAACTATGACATAATCTACATCGAGAACAACTGTCATAGTAAAATATGAGTATACCATATGCAAGACTCACTAATCGTCTATAATTAATAGTCAATGATTTCCTTGTGGTCACCTAGACAATATTAATAACAATAAAGTGTAATTCGTACAAAAAGGATTAATTAACCTTTGGCATTTTATTTAAAGTTTTGATAAAGATTTTATTACACCAATATCAACAAGAATAAATTGTCGCAACGATTATACTAGCTGTATAAATTCATTTATTAAGCAGCAAATTCTTGGAATCAACGTAATTTCATTGGAGAAAGGCATGTTCCTGCTTCCTGTTTCCTATTCGTCGATATTCAGCACAAAATCTGTTATATTAGTCAAAAGAAACCGAAAAGAAAAAGCGATTATATGTGAAAAGAGATTTCTCAAAAAATCAAAAATATTATAAAAAGAATGTGTCAACTCCGGTCGTTGTGAGCTATTGATATTGTATTCGCTCATAAAAAATAGCCAAATGCTATGAATCCACGCAGGCAAGATCGTATAATATGTAAATTTGTCACATAATAATTTCCATATGTAGAAAACTTGGAATTTGCAAGGATACATTCTATTTGCCTCGGGTGAACGAAGCTCATGCGGTTGGAATATCTTTGAGATCGGAGATGCGGCAATTACATAAATAACTGCGATGAAGCTCCACATATTTTAATAAGCACTTTGCATAAAAACTAACCATTGATTTTATTTGCGATGACAGTAATTAAGAGCCTTTGCACTATGGCTTACGTATATAAATGTGAAGTTAAAAAGAACAGGTAACAATAGCGAAACTTAAACTTCATACAAAACTTTAATTTATAATACTGGAATTTTAAGAAAATTAAAACTTTAATTCGAGAAATATATAATTAATTTTTTTAACATTAATAGAGACATACAGAAAGATGTTTTATTTTAACTGTAAAAACTTAAAAAATTCGTCACTCTTAATAAATGGTACTTAAATTTCACTAATATTAAGTTATTCAAAATAAATATAATATATTTTAATATTTTCATAGGTAAAATAATGCTTAATTCAAAAAATTTTAATTATAGCATGGTTAAACATACAGATATATTTATAAAGCAGACTTTTATCGATACAATTAAGTTTAAGGTAGGTCTGAACAGAGTTTTTCTTCTTGCGTAATAAAACTATTAAAAGCGTATCTCGCATTTACGCGTTCATATTCATTGAACATCATAAGCACAAATATTTATTTGTAATTGGAATTCGACCTTCAAGTTTACTAGAAAAAGGTCCTTTACCCATTAGTGTTAATTATAATTGATTGCTCATATACTTCAATAGCCTTTAACCATTTGTTGAAATAATAATCTAACTTTTTTCATAAATGACTATCTTTACAAATAACGTGCATATTTAACCTTAGTCATACCGCGTTTAATTCTTCAAATGGTCTTTCCTCGCAAAGTAGTATCCAAAAAAATTTGAATAATTAATTTTACAAGATTCTAATTGCCTATTTCCTATATTCACACTTATATGCAGACAGTGTACAACTGTTAGTTAAATTATTTCTTATTTATTATTTCAATAAAAATGTTGTTTTTTTAAAGTAATAAACAATTTACCATCTTCAGTTGCACTCTTTTCTATATACTTACAAAATGTAAGAATAGTAGATCCCGACTAGATATAGTTAAGATAATTGCTTAATGGCATACTGCACATAATAGTAGGTGTTTTCGAATAAGCGCACTCATTCTAATATATAGGTTCCTCAAAAAAAAATTGAGTGCATCGCATTTCACGTGCCCGGCCTCATTTAAATACAATTGGTTTTCGGCCTTCTCGTACAAAGCGTTTCATAATATTGAAATGTAGAAAATGCGTCATGTAAGTGCTAAATGTAAATGATTCATGTTATTAGGAAAATGATGAAAGCCTAAAAAAATGGTGCAACTAAAAATAATTAGGTGTATGATTAAATAAAGGAATCGCTCCGATTATTAACGATAATGATTCCAGAATACAACTCCTCCGCCAGCGTCGGCGAGCTTCAGCTGCGCGGGTCGACGCATGGGCTTTTACGCGGACGTAGAATCGAATTGTCGGGCCTACCACATGTGCGATGATCATGGAAACCACTTCACTCACCATTGCCCGGAGGATACGGCGTTCCGGCAGGACGCTATGATCTGCGACCATGCCTACCTGGTGGACTGCCAGGCGAACGTGAACAATGCTCCGATGGGTCCGCGTTTCGGCCAGGACGCGAATCATGACGCGCCTCCTTCTTCTTTCGTAGAACCACACGGTGAAGGCTCCAACGCCCGCGGCTTCGCCAGATCCTTCAGGATCAATCCGGATGCCAAGGCACCCACGGACTCCAAGTATCCTACTTTCGTACTCAACTCTAGCGTATTCCTCACGAACAGGGACACCAGTGCGAGCAACGTCTACACCTCGACCGCGCGGTAGGTACTCATAATTAAAAGAAATAATTAATATAGCATTTTTTTATCGTTCGCAGCCCTTACTTTCTAATAAAAAAAATCAAATGAAAAAGAAATATATATCGATTAAGTAAGTGAAAAGATATGATTTATGCGCAGGCCCCAGGATTCAGAAGCATCAAGGCCTAAGGTGACCCCGACATATTACAAAGGAACGTCGACGACTGCGCCAACATTTTCCACGAGCACTAAAAAAAGTTACTTCGTCTCTACTACAAGCATTCCTGCTCTGTCGGAGGAACTGCAGCCGCCTCTGGAGACGTCGAAAGTATCCGAGGCCGTGATCAGCTCGGCGGACGAGGAGTTCTCGTTTCTAGTGCCGCCGCCGACGAGGACTGACAACTTGCATTATCAAACGGAGTTAGCGAAGAGCGAGAATCTTTTGCAGCGGAGCTCGGACTCCCACCTGCAGAAAAGCTCGTTGTTGCCGTTTAAAGCTACACCGAGGAGTGAGTCGGAGACGTTCGGTGCGAAAACGACAAAGGCCCCCCAGTTCGGCAGGGAATCGAACCAGCGCCTGTTGAAACCGGCAAACTTCCTGGAGCCTCCACTGGAGAAGTCTAGCTTCGTCCCATCCGCCAGGACTAGCTTCAACTTCCGCGGCGACGACTATCCTTACGTAGAGACGCTCCGGTCCATTCAGAACAACAAGCTGTCGACGAGCGCATACACCACCAGTCGTTCGACCGAGACGTCGATTTTTGCCGTGCCGAAAAAGCAGCTGCTGCAAGGAGGAGATGGAGAGACCGACCCCTACTACCCGAAACTGCCTACCACTACCGAGGCTTATTACACTCCTCGCCAGCAAGCGGACAGGCCGAGGAAACCTCTGTTCACGACGACTAGGAGGCCGCCATCCAGCAACGCAAAGTTCGAGATTCCAGCTGTTCTGCCAGATCTCAACAGTTTGGAGGATCTGCTGGATCGCAGGAAGTTTTTTTTCATTCCTCAAATTAAATCGAACTAAATCAAAGATAAATTATAAATAATTAAATAACCTTCTACTATACTGCTACTACTTTGTGCAAGGATATGCCATTTTCTAAAAATCCATCATCAGGAGAGTGGATAATCTGTTTTTCGAGGGTATATGAAAAAAAAAAAAAAAAAAAAAAGATAATCATAGAGATTCTCTGTGCCAAGTATAATGCTACGTGAGATAAATGTATGCATAATGTCATTAATAAGCTGATTTCATGCTATTGCTGTAGATTGTTTTATCAGATTATTTTATTTCAAATTATTTCTGCTACTTCTAATTTATAGAAATTTAAGTACAGATATTCAACAAATATTTTATTTAGTAAGAACATAAGGTACCTGTGCCTAATATGGGCATGCGCCTAATATGGCCATGTTCTGGTATTTCGAATTGACCCGCGCTACAG
>JAWWEN010000001.1:14570606-14621613 GCA_035582955.1 Sycophila texana
CTCTTCAATTTCGATAATGCAATAATTCGACTTCATTCAATTCGATCATAATCGCAATGCATTTTAATATAAGGGATTAGCGCGCGAAGCGCGCGTGTGAATTCTAGTTTGGGTTAAAACTCATAGTATAGTCAACAGGTCGATTCCTTCGGTCGCTGGAGAATCACGAAGGCAGGCCGCAACGGCAACATCGGCCTGTTACGCAATTCTCACGCGATACTCGTGAGTCACTCTAGTGAATTTGACGTGCGAAGCAATGAGGCAAGTAAGTGCGGTAGCACCGCACTTGAGCCGCTCTTTTCTCTCGTCCTTGCGCGGTCCCCGTTCAAGGCTTCTTCGTCTCGAGAACGAGTCGCGGTTAAAATAACAAAAAAAAAAAGCAAGCTCGCTCCGAAGGAGATATCGCGACGAGGAAAACGCCAGTCGGTGACCGCTCGAACATCGAAAAGATCAGTCAGCATTGTTTTGGCCGCGTTCAACTAAAATCAATCACCATATTGATCGCTTTCTCCGTGTGGCGAGCTGAATTTTCGATCGAATTTTCTACAGCGACATTTTCTCGTTTCAGAATTTTATAAAAACTTAGAAATAACTTTTCATAATTGTAATTTATGTGTAAAAAAAATTATGAACACTTTTTCAGATTTACGGCCACTTTATTCGGGCAATAATGTTTTATAATTTTTAAAAGTTTTCACGCAGGTATTTTTTTTTTTTTTTTTTTTTTTTTGCTTTAAAAACGTCAAATAAAATACTTCTAAGAAATGCAAATGCAATAATTGGCTCCTTTGTTCTATAGTATAAAATTAGCTTTCGCGTATTTCTCGGCTTAACCAGGCCTATTAAGAATTTGTTTTGCCTCGTTAGAGGCTCATTTATGTGATTACATTTTGCGATCTCGAATATACGGCGTCATCTTACACTCACCTAACTTGTGGTAGTGTTACCTGCGTCACCCCATTATTTATAGATTGATCTTTCAGAATCAAGTTTGAAAGATTATCATTTTTCAAATCAATTTGACGTTTTTTTTTTTAATATAATCAATCAATTGTATTAAAAATTCAGTATAAACACGAAACGAAAACTAAAATATAGCGTAGCATATAATTTGCAGTAAGTACAATTAAAATACTGTAATAATTGTATTATACAACGTAAACGTCATTATGAGAAATTCACGTTTATGTACAGATTCGCTTATGGTACAATTGCATTTTCGGTAATTTCAGTGCTCAAAGTTTTGTTCTCAGCGTCTTCCTTATTTATTTCAATATCAACGCGAAAGATTTCATCCTGCTCCGGCGAACTGTCGCTCGTCTGTTCCGGCAGATTTTCCACACTGGTCTCCAGAAGTCCTTCGGTTCTGTACGCGTTGCGCAGTTTATTCAAATAATTCTCTTGGGCCTTCTTGAACTCTAACTGAAGATGCTTGTAATTCTCTTGCAAATCCTTGAACTTTCGCAGTATCTCCAGTCGCTCTTGATTTCTTCGCGATCTTTCAGTGTTCAATATCTGAATGACCGATTGTTTCCGAGTACCGTAGATGGCATTCTCATTGTCTACCCCCACGTCTAAACACGTAAAGAAATTAAGGCCACAGTATAACATTTTTAGTTTAAGAAAAATTTTTACAAAACAAAAAATAAAATTGAATTTTTATCCTTACCATCTGGAGCGGTGAAATAATCAATCAGTTGTGGAATGACAACGAAGAGGCCGAAACAGAGGACGACCGTGATCGAAATAAAAAAGAACAAGTAGATCTAAAGAAGAAAATTCAAAATTCAAAGTGTAAATACGACGGAATGGAGATGAAAGGATAAGCATCATAGAATCAAAAAAAAAAAAATATATTACCTTCCGGTTGGGTTCGCGACTCCGTTTGGGCGCAGCTCGCAGAGGGAATCCATCGTCCCCGTCGTCGAGGTCCTGGCGAAGTACCGGCGCGGTCTCGTAATCCTTGCCCTTAGGGCGCGCGAGGTCGAAGCTCGGACGACCCATGACCAAAGGTGCGCGCGGCTAATCGGCCGAGTATCGCGCAACCGACTGCCCGCGAGTATCGCCGATGCAGCAGCTGCTCGCTGCTGGAATCTGAAAGATTTTTACGCGCCGCCGATCGAGGTGTACTGCTGCTGCTGGTCTGAGCTCGGTGCACGCCTGCACTTTCCTCCCCGCGGACCGGCGCTTTTTTCTTACAACTTTTCTGGCACTATTTGCTTTTTTAACAGCTGACTCTTAATCATCAATGGTTGCCGAACGTTATTCATACTTTTTTTTAACTTGTATTGAATAATGCACAGTTGTTAAGTGTGCAGCGCTCTATCGAACGTCGCTCGCACTATAGCTTCCTTCACGTTTTTGTTTATACATTTCTGTTGTTATTAAAAAGATCAACTTTTTTTTTTTTTTAATGGAAAATAAAATTTCGTTTAGCGACGTATTTGAAACAAAATATATAATTTCTTTGCCTTACATTAGTTTATCTGGAGTACAAATTATTTCGACGAGTATTCTATAAATTTTTGTACAGGTGTACAAATTTACAACTAAATTATTTATTGGCAAGACTATGCACAATTTTCTGTACAATTTCTTTTAGAAAGAATGGCCAACTTTTGCTTACTTACGTTTGTTTATTTATTAATTGTAATAAATTTTTGTGAACTTTATGCCTGGAAATCTGATTTTCCGTCAAAAATTTTCGCATTTTTACCGCCGTCTCCAGCATGTACGACTTTGCCTTCGTAACACTTGCTTCCTTACTACACGTAGAATTAGATCTCTCGTTAAAATCAATCAAACACGGTTCGGTGAATTTTAAAAATTGATTAAAACCATCGTCGCAAGAATACTTTCCCAAAATGAATTTTCGTAGCCTGGCCTGGAATTTCACTTTTGAACATTTATTTGGCACTTTTGACTGAGTCAGATATTTAGTGACACTTTCTATTAAAGCACCGTTGAATCTATTCGTAAAGATGTAACGTATCGGAAAATCTTCTATGCTGAAAAACTCCTGCAAAAACTTTAAAAGCTGACTGAGCGAACGGCATCTTAAAATAATCTGCTCTTGAAAAGGTAATAGAGTCTCTGTATTTTCAACTCGCATTATATGAATAATCTTTTCAATTCGATTTAAAATCTTATTTTGCTGTTCCAAATTAATACCATACGGCTCTTCACCTTCTTTACAGCCTTCTTTAACACTGCTATTGAATAAGTTAATCCATTCGTCAACAAATTTAAAGAAATTAGCTGTCTCTTTCCAATCTGGGTATACAGTAATGCTTGCCTCTCCATAAGAAGAAATCTCTTGAGCGATAGTTTTAGAAAAAAGCTTTTTAGCTAGAGATGCATTTTTTTCCTTGGATTTATATTCGGTTAAAAGCTCATCTGTCACTACATGGAATTCATCACCTTCTAGTTGTTTATTGATGTTTATAATTTCCTCTATACACTCTCTGTTTATTCTTTTATTTTTAATGACAAATCCATAATTTAAATAATATTTTCGTGCAAGTGACAATAAACAAGTATCGTCAGGGAAAACAAAAATTTTATAACTTGCATTACTTGGATGTACAATGTAACATTTTTCGTTATTTGCAATACCTATATTTAAATCAGTCCAAAGTTCATTTGATCCGATATCACCCATAATTGCTACAACAATGTACCCTATTTCGTATAACTTTGATGTAATTTCTTGAAAAATGTTTACTGTTAGTGAACTATAACTGTAATAAATTAACTGCATCCATTCATAAAATAAACCTCTAACTATGCATATACTACACTTTTCATCCATAATATCTATTTGTCCAAAATTTATAATGACTATTTTTTGAAAAACTGATAATAACTTTGCTTTATACTTCATCACAGGTAAAACATCTAGCAATATACCTTCTGACAGATTTAAATTAGCAGCCCACTTTCTAATAGTAGATGATCCAGGTAAAGGATAATTATTTTCTCTTAAATAATCATAGGCCCTTAGACTTATATTTTGTAACCCTATTGCGGAAATAATATCTTCAATAGACCATTTGATCTTTCCTTTATATGGATTTATAAGCCTATCGATTTGTCTAGGAGAAAATACATTTTTTAAAATGTCACGTATCCGTTTGTTGATAATATGTTGGGTATCATTTTGTAATCTTTTTAATTGTTTTTGCAGATTTTGTTGTTGCAATGTTTTCATTCGCAATTGCATTTTTAGTTGACTTATTAATTTTTGATTACTGAAAAAGATAAATTATTTTTAATACTTTCATGTACAATAAATTTACAATTTAGAAAATATACCTACCTCAAATTGTTACTTGTAAGATCATTTTCTTTTTTAATATTGACAGTATTATTGTCCGATTGCTTAATTGAAGAAGAATTGTAAACAGCATACTGATGATCTAATACATGAGCTGGTGCTAGCTTTTCAAGTCGAACATCTAAACTTGTATTGCCACTTGCATATTTTTCAGGTGGAACTATAGTAGAACTAAAAGTAATATAAAAAAGTTTTTAAATTACAATTTTATACATATCAAATTTATCAAATTTAATAGAGTAGAAAACAAAATAAATTAAGGACAATTAAAAATACCTAATTAACCGTGGCTGTAAATTATTATCAATCGTTCTTACAAATAATACTGTTGAATTATTTTTTTGTAATAACTCTGACTTATTTGAAAGATTTTGATTTTCTTTTTTTACCATGTATTGCACATTACTACAAAAAAGTAAATGATCACTGTAATTTTCATATAAATTTTAATAATTGAAATTAGATAAAATAAAAATCTTACAGTTCAGATTTCAATTGACAATTTCTTTCTGCATCTTCAAAAATAATATTTTTCACAGGCACTGCATCAGGTAGAAGAGTTCGAACCCCTGATCGATGTTTGGTAATATCTTTATCTCGATTCAGTTCTGGCTTATAACACGATGGTGTAAAATGATCAGAACAAACACGAGCTGCAAAGAAATAATTTATGATCATTAATATTCATATTTTAAAAAGTAATCATTATCATTTAAAATAGATAAAGTCGTCTTGGACACCTACAATTTTTAAAGTTAGCTGTATTTTTACAAACAGCTATCCATTTTTCAGCTACACTTTTGTCTTTAGGAAAAGAATAAAAATGAAGCTTTTTTAATCCTTTTTTATTGTCGGATCTATTCTTGCAACCTTTTATTTTACAAGACACCATTTTTCTTTAAAAAATGTATTGTTTATACATTACGGTGTACTGTATGAAAAACGACACTGCACCAGTTGAGCTGGAATATTAAAAATAGGTTAGCTTAACCATACTCTGCAGCTGCAAAAATTGCTCTTTTCTTATGGCCAGTACGCAAAACAATCATCAGCTAATGCGGCCAATAGAATTTTAATAAAAGAGCGATCGACATCATGCAGATATACTTAGGTATAATAATTTGTCGAAGAATGGAGATTTTATTTTATGTGCGTCCTGAAAAATAATTGAGCAATATAGATAATATAATTTAAATTACTTATTTGTAGGTAGATTTAGTAACGAATTTTTGCTGGAACAACATTTCAAGATGCATTGTAGGTTATGACTACACGTGTATAACACTTTATGTGCATCATTATGCATACTCAAATCAAAAAATGATCCGAGAAATGTGGTGATAAAAATTGTATTTACTAAATTAAAATAGGGCACACATAAAAGTGGCAAATTAAAATGAAATATTTTAAAGTAAACACTGATATATTTGCTATTAAATGCATAAAAAACTACGCATTCGTAGGTAGGAAGAACATTTAAATTACTTCTAATTATTTGTAATTAAATTAAATTATTTTTAATTATACACTTTTTGATTTTTTCTTCAGGTATTGGTTGTATACTATACGTCTTAAACAGAAAAGACTTGAAAATAGAGATAAAATTAAATTCTCTTCATCCTGACAATATTCATGGAATTATTTTTAAACCAAGTGATAAACTTATTGTTTATGGAGGAAAGAGTATTTGCATATTCCAGCTTACTATAGATAATGATTTTATTAAGTAAAAAAAAATATTTAGAAAAAATATTGATACATTTTTTTAATATTTGAAATTTTTATTACAATTTTGATTTTATTTTTGTTTTTACAGACTTGACAATTTATCAAATGTAATCAGATTTAGTGACTGGATCATTAATGTTGAATGGCTGGGACCATTAGATGATACACGTTTAACTATTTTATTTGCACATAATAAAATACACAATTATGATTTTTGTAAAAAAGAATATACTAACATTACTTGCAGAGAAACTTGTTTATTGTATCCTTTTAACATTGTAAATTAAATATAAAATATGTTAGTAGCATAGATTTCCTTAATTGATAGATTTATTCTTGTTTAGATATGCTGGAACAATATCGGGTAGTAGTTGTGAAAGTGCAATAATATTTAGTGGTACAGTATTTCAAGAAATATTAATTTGGAAGGCAGAGAATAAAAAAAGCAGCGAATATTCAGAAGTTTTGCATCGCTTAAAAGGGCATAAAGTATGTACTAAAAAAGGAGTTTATTATATATTTAAAGAAATTTATTAATATTGCAGAAATTGAAATTTTAGGGTGTGATATTTTCTGTATTTTTTGATCCTATAAATAATTTAATTTGTTCTACATCAGATGATAGAACAGTAAGATTATGGAAAATACATGGAGAATCTACTTCTAGTCTGGAAAATATTGTTTGGGAAAATGTTAAGATATCTCTACAAACTACAATGTTTGGACACTTAGCACGTGTTTGGAAAGCTGTCATGTTGAAAAATACTATAGCAAGTATTGGAGAAGTAAGAGTATCAATCATATATGCACACAGTCATATACGCAATACATATAGAATACATATTCTTTTTATAGAATATATAATTTATAGACTAAAATAAAACAAAACTTTTAGGATTCCCGCATCTGTTTTTGGAGTTTATCTGGTGAACTATTACACAAAATAGAAGCTCATCAAGGAGCTCCTATATGGTGCATTGACACGGCAGAGGATGATATTGTATATAGTGGAGGAGCAGATGGATCTGTCAATTCTTGGTCTTTAAAAAGAATAAAGAATTGCATGCAAGAATATACAATATTAGAAAACACCAAAGAAAATATTCCAAAATATGTTTTTTTGGATAGTAACAGTGATATTTTAATTTATTCAAATTCAAAAAATAGCAATAAAATTTTACACTTTAGTAGTAGTAATAGTGAGGATCATAAATTAAAAAATTATTATGTTCTACCAGAATATTCTTCAAGCTACTGTATTATGCAGCTTTGTTTTAACAGGCAATATCTTGCTGTAGCTAATATTGCTGGTGATGTAACATTGTACAGAAGTATGTAGCTGATATAATTAATTAATAATTAACAATACATTCTTTATTTATCTTAGCGATATAATTATGTGAGCTTGTATGTATGTATATATGTTTTTTTACAGAAACTAAAGATGAGTGGGCACAAATTATAGTTATGAAAATTACAAATTCAAAAATATTTTCCATTCAATGGTTGAGTGCAAATAAATTTTTAGTTTGTACAACAGAAGGAATATTATATCTTACACAGTTTTCATTTGAAGGTAAAAAACAGTTGTACAAAAAATAAGTATTTCTTAACAAATCTTTAATGAAAGAATTTTTTAGATTTTAAAATTCTTTATGAATATATCTTGCCACCTAGTCGAGAGCGCTGGGTCACATCAGCTTGTATGCACAATGATCTTTTAATATGTGGAGATAGAATGGGTAGTATTTATGTATATAAATTACAAAATAATTGTAGGGATCCTGTTCAAGCATTCAAAAAAATTCATGGTAGACTTGGAGTACAATCTTGTACCATTGTGGATTCTTACCTTATTACTACTGGTCGTGATGGTACTCTTAGATATTACAAATTCTGTGAAATTAATTCCGACGAAACAAGAATAGAATTTTTATATGCCAAAAATATGCCTATGGACTGGGTCTGCCAATTACTAAGAAATGAAAATAAATACTACGTTTTAGGATTTAAAGAGGTATTGTATTTTGTACTAATGAACAATATAAACATTTTTTTGAATGGCAAGGAAAAAGTATCATCACAATAAATGTGAGAACACTTGATACTTTTTTGAAATTGTTTTACTTTTTTCCTTGTAAGCCAAAAAATAATCATACACGTTGTGAGAGGTACAATTTTTTACCTTCCTAGGTGAATAGTATAACTTCTGCTACTAATAATTAACAGTAATTGTAATATTAATAATTATTTTATCAATTTTAGGAAGATTTTGTAATATATAACATGGAATTGAAACGAATTTTATTGAAAATACCTTGTGGTGGAGGACACCGATCTTGGGACTGTATCATTCACAATAAAATTATTTATTTTTTATACATACAGAAAAGACAAGTACATTTTATTACAGCGCCATTAGATACTTTATTTATTCCTCCTTTAATGGTTTGTATAATAGAAATCACTTATGATATAGCAAAACAAACAATTTTTTAATAATAAACTCTCAATTTACGTTTTAGATTGGTTTTCATACAAAGGAGATATATTGCATTAAAGCTTTACCAAGTCTATCAGAGGATTGTAATATTTTAATTTCAGGAGGTGAAGATTGTACACTTAATATAAATTATGTTGATGCTTTAACATCGGAATTAGACATAAATGTAAAAACTGCAGATTCCTTAAATGGCCATTTATCTAGCATAAGATGCATCTCAGTATTTTCTTATGAAGCCGATACAAATTTTAGGAAATATTTATTATTTTCTGGAGGAGGGAGAGCACAATTGAAAGTATGGGAAGTGATAGTTAAAACGCCAAAAGATTTGTCTCGTAATATCTTTTGTAAAGATTTATTATCTTACATGTTGCATGGACCAGACAAAGAGAGAAGTAAAATTTGGATTGGAAAAGAATTAATGTATAATGCAGATCCAGAAACGAGATATATGGATATAAGTACAATAAGAAATCCACAAAATAAACATGAAATTTTTGTTTTCATTGCATGTTCTGATGGTTACCTTAGGTATATTTATATTTAATTTTTAGCATTGATTAAGTATGGATTATATTTGGTAAATTTGATTATAACATTTTAGGACGTTAAATTATCACACTTCTGCCAATAAAATTCAATTGGTTGACACATTAGCATATAAAAATCGATGTATCTTAAAAGTTCATTCATTTATTCATAATGAAATACTATTATTAATGACAATGGCAACTGATGGACTATTAAATTTTTGGAATGTGTTAATGGAAAATAATACTGTGACTATAAAAAATCTACAAGTTAATAAAAGTTTTGGTTTGAAGCTACACCAGTCAGGCATAAACAGTTTTGATATGAAAATTTTAAATGATCACGATTACATCTTAGCTACAGGAGGAGATGATAATCTTTTGAATCTACTTGTATTTCAAATTATTTTTAATGATAACGAAGTAATGGTGAGGATCACTTCTTTGTGGAGTTCAGAAATTGCTCATTATGCTCAAATAACAGGTGATTTTTATAAAAGAAAAGGGTAAAAAAATGACTAGACTTTACTTATAATCTATTGATTTTTAGGTATTAAATTTTTAGACACAGATAAATTGATCAGTGTTGGTGCTGATCAAAAACTTGTAATACATCAGTATTCCTGTGATAATTTAAAAATATCTTGCAAATATTTTGATGAAAAATCATTATGCATTCCCGATGTTCAAGGAATAACATTTTGCAAACATAAATCGTGAGTAATTAAAAAAATCATATAATAATTATTATTACATCTTTATTTAATGATACACATGACTTATTTGTTTATTCTTAAAATTTTAGAGCTGATGGAGAACTTTTTTGTGTTTATGGAAAAGGATTCCAATTATTAAGTTTGTAAAATAATAGAAAGTTTCTACACTGTAAATTTTATATACGTGTGTATGTATGTATGTATGTACGTATGCATCTATCAGTTATTTATTTTGTTAATATTTTATACTGTACATTAATTTAACAAATAAGCTTAAATAAATAAATATTATGTAGTTTTTAATAATTACCACTTACGAGTTCGCGTATACTGACCTATTGTGTAATTCGTTTTGAGCGCCTTTGCGTCTTTGAGTTTGCAATGAATTCATCACATCAGCTATATCTATATATATTGCTATAGATATACTTATATATGTGCACTGTAGCCTACCTAACCAGCTGTAAACTCGAGCTCGACGAAAATGTCAACTATCTTTGTTTCTACCTATTATTGAAAGAAAGACTTTTGTTAATAATAAAAGGTTAAGAAAACATTTTTAAATTGATTGTGGACTGAAGAAAAGACTAGAAAAATGTCAAGTATTACGATATCCGCAGTGCGACCTCGAACAAGCATACTTGACAAATCATTAAGTAAAGGAAAAGGAGAGGTTAGCTTAAGCTGTTATGCTCTTCTTTTTTCCGAGGTGATTCAGTATTGTCAGAATAGGGTTTACACAGTTCCTGAACTGCAAAACAAGTAATTTACAATTTCATTACAAGTATTTTTTATAAAATTAAATTAATGTTTATTGTTAATTTATTTGAAGGAGTTTATTGAGGTCTAAAATATTGTAACAAATTTTTTTTAGATTGTCTGAGATGGGAGCCGAAGTTGGTCATCGTGTGACAGATTTACTAGTTGTTCGAGAAAAAGGTGGAAAACGTGAAATAAAATTGCTGAACATTTTGCTGTTTATTAAGAGTACTTTATGGAAATCATTATTTGGTTGTGAAGCCGACAAATTAGAGCACTCTAATGACGATGAAAGAACTTACTATATTATTGAAAAAGAATCATTAGTCAATAAATTTATTTCTGTTCCTAAGGATAAAGGAAGTTTAAATTGTGCATCTTTTGTTGCTGGCATAGTTGAAGCAGTATTATGCGATTGTGGTTTTGTAAGTTAATTAAATCTCTAATCTATTACGAATTTTCATCATTATTCTACTTAAAATATTAAAATATTTATTGCAGCCAGCAAAAGTAACTGCACATTGGCATAAAGGAACCACTTATATGGTTAAATTTGATGATGCTGTTATTGCTCGGGATAAGCAACCTGAAGAGAGATAATACTTCAAATATTTTTTAGATTTATAGGCATTGTACATTTATTTTTATTATTACTAAATTACCTTAGAAATTCTGTTCAAATGTTTGAACATTGAACATGTTTTAACAATCAAATTTGTACAGATATATCTTTAACTACGATTTAATTAAATAATTTAAATTATATTCAAATTTATAAATAAGTTTCAAGACATTCTTTTAAATAATATTCAAATTTATGTATTTCATATTATTTTGGAAAAATTACATAAATCATAAGTATACATTAAAGAAAAAAAACCTCATTTAAATTGTTATCGACATTGTATTTTACACATTATCTACTAAATAGATTTTGTTTAATTGATTTAATAAGCATGATCTTATATAAATTTGAAATCTCTGTCTCTGTAACTCACTTGACCAGTTCTGAAGCGATTTTCTTTTTCATCCTAAAAATAAATAAAAATATTATAAAAATTGAACCATCTTAGATTTCAATATTTTGTTAAAGTAGTTATTAATGCCTTTTAAATATTGTTAAATAAAAATTATTACTTACTCTTAATATTTTAACCCAATATGTAAATGAACCTATTATTCCAACAGTGGAAAATGCATACCATAAAAAGTTTCGAACTGTTGGTTTGTGCAATTTTTCCAAAGCAAATCTTGTTGAATAAAATCGCTGCACTTGAGGGTCAAACTAAAATATTAAAGTATAAAAATATATAAAATATTAATGAATATATATAGGTTAACTTATTAAAACTTTGCTCATTTTTTAAATTTGCTATTTAATATATTTATACGGCATTCTAAAAATCAATTATCAGTGAACAAAATATCAGGTGGGTAATAATCGATTGTTCTCAAAGATGTCTTACATTTTTAAAGGACTATATTCAGAAGTTATTTATTTCATTGTTTATATTAGCAAAACATTCACGTAAATACATGTATCTCATTATATTTACATATGCCTCTTACTTATATGAATTTGTGTGCGAATACACGGATTATATTATTTACTCCATGAAAAATGAATACAAACAACTGACAATTTATTGGAAAAAGTTTGATCCTTCAAAACTCAACTAAAGATTCATTTTAATAAATTTACTATATTTATATAAAACTTGTTTAAAACTATATAATAAACCTAAACTTGTTTAGGTTAGGTGGCAAAGGTCTACTTACAAGATACCCTTCTGAAGCATTGGGATTATGTATTTCCTTCAAATATTGATTGCGCAAAGCAGCACGTCTTTCGGCCTTCCATTCTAATACTTCTCTATGTTCAGATGGTATATCATATATTCCCCCTGGTCCCGAACTCTTCGACATTTTTTTCTTCAATTTTCGACGTCGAGTTACACAGCGAACTGCGGATAGCCTAGGCACTGTTGTATATACTGCGCATACTCTTACCAACTTTAGCTTAGATGACGTAGAATTACATAACTTAAAAAACGCTTAACAATTTTTTTTTCTTACACATTTTAAATTTATTTAAAAAATAAAAAAAGTGCTAGTTATTTTTAGTACAAGTATGCATGGTATTTTTGAGTTCCACGTACATTAATTCAGTTTTATGTATGTATATAGAGTTTTATGTATGTATAGGTATATTAACGATGGTAACTGATAAAAAAACAGCCGGATAGAGGGACAAGCTACCGTTTCCTGATTCTTGAGGAATAGAGAACCCTAACGGTGAAGGAAGACCATTTAGTTTGCGAAGGGGTTATTGGGTGGTGAAGGCTCAAAACTGTATTTGTACAGAATTGAATGAGCCTTCGACATGCCCCTCCTATCCGACCCTGAAATGACATAAATCTTTTTTCCTTATATAGTAATCATTCGAATTTCGAAGCACTTGCGAGAATGGTTTTGATACGTGCCCTCTAGCGTCACGTTTTAGATTTAGTAAAGTTTTTTTCTATTTTTTCGAGTTTTGATAAAATTTTTAGGGAACTATTTTAAAATAAATCAATTTTTCTTTGTACTATATATTATTTTAGTAAATGCATTTCTATTTACAGCTATGAATTACTTGCATGAGCTGAGAACTACGGACAAATAAAATATTACATTAATATTAATTATTTACATATTTTTAATTTCATATCTATTTGCAATAAAACTTTAATTAAAAATTAAAAGCTATGGCTAAAGTTAAAATGTCAGCAGAACGATACATCTGCTGGTACAATTCTTTAGAATTTATCAATTTGAAGTTCGTATTCCAGGATCATGTCTTATAACTGTAAAGAAAATCAATCCAATCAATTTAATTCAAGAAAAGAATTTTAATAAAAAATTTTAAGTAAAAAGTAATCGCGATTGAGTTTATTTATTTATATTTTTTTCATTCTCCGAATAACAAGAATCCACCAATCTATTTTTTCCTTTTCTGATCCTTTTGTAAAGTGTTCATTAACACTTTTATCAATTTAAAACAATATTGAAAATATAGAATTATTAAAAAATAAAAATTTACAAACATCAATTTATAGTAAATGAACTTAAGATTTATACAATTTTAGGAATAAATAAAATAACACAATTTTTGTAACAAACCGCGTTTTAATATCTGTCTTCGTTACACATTTACAATATACATATATTCATATATTTATAGATCTTAATATATATAATATATATATTTATTTTTCGCTTTATGCTTATAGGTGGGGCTTTTAATAGATTTCGCTTAATTTCGCTTTGAACGTATTTACTCTTTAATAACATTTCTCTTTATTTCTTTTTAATCATTTCGAGCTTAACTTCGCAAATCTCTATTTTTTTACACCAAATTACAACTGTCCAGATATGTATCTTATTTACAGAGAGGGGATTCTACCTTACAGTGTAAGATACTTTTTAAAGTTTATATCATTATTGTACGAAGTTAGTAGTGCATTTTCGTACAAAAATCTTTGCATAATTCTCGAAACACGCTCAATTATCTCAAAGGATCGTTTTTGTACAAATTTTTTAAGCAGGATTTATGAGAGCATTAGGCTCGGGAATCGCGTGACGCAATGACTCTTTGCACTTTGTATTTTTTTCTATCAATAACCGCACGAACAGTACAGCCTAATAAAGTACATCGTGTCTTGAAACATTTGACGTCTCAGTGAACATTTTCTGCTTTTATTTACATATCACTACATCACTTGAGTTAAAAACTAGTGTTGTTGACAAAATGTATAAAATTTCTGTATCGAATTCGCATCTTCGTGTAGTTCATTTTAAAAAAGTGAAAGCGCTAAGCACCTTCTGTGTTGTCATGTGTCGAATAATGAATATAATATATACGTGAAGGATGGATGCGCTTTTTATCGGTGCAGAATAATGCAGACTTTCTAGAGAGCTTAACTCGATGCATCTCCATTTAAATAGTTAATTTAGTGACACTAGAATTAAAAAAAAAAAAAGACGAGTAAATGAAAAAAAAAACGGTTGTAAAAACTAAAATGCAATACTGTATGCGACGAATCCTGAAGATTTCATTCGCTGGGGTCACTACTAGCGATTGGTCAAAGGCAGTCGTAAAATAGAGATTTCTCTCTTATCATTACCTCCGCAGTTTACAATCAAAGAAGTGCATAATAAAACGCATCATTTAGATCGAAATCGTCATTAAAAAAAATCAAATGATAAAAGAGAGATCCGATTGTTTTAAAAAAAAAAACGCAAAAAAACATACAAGAAGTCTCTTTGACAATGTATCATCGATATTTCGATACAGTTGCATTGCACAGAAAAAGAACTCGTCGATCATGCCTTAGCAAAAAAATGACGATCCTACTATTTTTTCACGAGTACGTACTAAACGTGACATTACTAAGTTAGTCTTGACGACGGCTAGAGCCAGGCGGGCCTGTGATGAGGCGGTGGCTGCAGTGCGTAATATGAGTGTAGGTACTGCTGATACGCCGCGGGATCGACTCCCAGGTTAGCTCCATGGGGGGTAACGTAGGGTGGCACCGGTGGTCCGTAGGGCGATGCCCTCTGAGCCGAGTGGAGGAACGGATAATTCCTCGCGGCCGCTGTCTGATTGGTCAGTTTGTTGCAGGCTTGCTGGGCCGCGTCCGAAACTGGCGTGGCCTGCTGCTGAGCCTGTTGTTGCTGCTGTTGCGCCTGCTGCGCCTGCTGTGCCTGCTGCTGTTGCTGCTGCTGTCGCAAAGCCATGCTGTAGTAAGGGAGGTTCGGATTGCGGAAGTCATCGAGGAAGGCGTAAGCAGCCGCCGCCGCGGAGGCGGTAGCCTCTTTGTCGTAAAACGGCGAACTGTTGGCTGCACCCGTCGAGGAAGCGAAATTAAAGGCGCTACCGCCTACTGCCGATTGCTTCAGTCCCATGAGATCAGCGGCAGTGCCAGTATACTGAGGGAAGCCCGGAATGCCGGTTTGCTGTTCCATGCCCAAATTCAACTGCTGCTGTTGCTGTTGCTGCTGCTGTTGTTGCTGCTGCTGCTGTTGTTTGCTCTTCTTGCTCTTCTTCGATTTGGTAGTCGGCGCAGGTTGTGCAGGAGCAGTTTGCTCAGCGACTCGCCGAGACATAGACAGCATACCCGAACTCTTGGCCGCGGCATTTTGAAAACTTTGCAACAAATTGAGATCAAGTTCGGATTGGCTCGGTGTAGCAGTTCTTGTATACGCGGCAAGAGGGTCGTTCTTGCTGCTTGGTCGAGGTATCGACAGCAGCTGCTGAGTTTCCTTTGCGTTGCGACCAACCAACCCTAGCTGCTGCAGCCTTGCGTAAGCTGGATTCGAAGCCACCGAATCAGCGAGACTATTGGCGAATGCACTGTCGAATTGATTAGTAACAGATACATCGGACTGCGAGTGCGCAAGAGCCATAATCGAATCGAAGCCAAATTGGTCCTGACTCGCGGTACGCTGCGACGTTGTATCAGTGCTCACAGTTGGCTCGTTGTACATTCGTTTCTTTACCGGAGCTAGGCTGTTGCTGGGACTGGGAGCACCAGTCGTGCTTTTGACGCTCGTGTCAAAGTATCCTGGATATACCGGTCGGCAGGCCGCGTTTGGCATTGGGTACGGAGATGCTTGGAAGCCGCTCGAATAAAGAGATTCATGCGTTGCCAAGTTCTGCTGGAAGCTCAGAAGCTGCGCCTGTTGATCTTGAGTTTGTTGAGCCTAGAAATCATAATTGAAAAATATGTCAATAATGAAATAGTTATTTTCGCTGCAGGGGCGTAAAATTACTTTTCCGCACGAGTCGACGCGTAGAGTGCGCAAATGGCAACTTTACGCACGGGTCAACGCGGAGAGTAAGAATCTCAGCTCCCTTGCTTCTAATAATATTTATTAATTAAGGTAAAAACATACCTGTCTCTGCTGAGCCAATTGCTGCTGCGCTTCGTGATTCGTGAGCCTTGACGTCGCAGATCTGACCGAAGGCTCACCGCTCAATTGACTGCTAACTCTATCACCAGCAGGAAATACGTTTGCCGGATATGACGATGAATATTGCGTACTCGCTGCAGTTTGATATACTTGTTGATTTAAAGTCGCTAGATGCTGTTCTGTGCTCTGCTGCTGCACTAACTGTTTGTCTTTCGTAGGAGCAGGTTTGACCACGGGTGTTGACGCAGTAGATGATGGTAAATACGGGGATTTGATGGTCTGACTAAAAGGCGATGATGACAGATTCTGCGAGTAATCATCAGCACCTTTGGTAGTAAACGCTTGCGGCTGTTGCGGTTGACTTGATTGTTGAGGCGACGGTTGCGAATAATTGGCAATTGTTTGCTGCGAAGTAGTACCGACTGATTGCGGTTGCTGTGATTGCTGTTGTTGCTGCTGCTGTTGTTGTTGCTGCTGTTGCTGTTGCTGTTGTTGCGGCGTTTGTTGAGGCGATGGCTGAGAGAACGCTCTGGGTTGTTGAGGAGACGGTTGAGAATAACTGGGTGGGGTCTGCGGCGATGGTTGCGAGTACGTAGGCGGCTGCTGTTGAGGTGACGGCTGTGCAGAGTACGGCGATGGTGTCTGTGGTGATGGTTGAGAATAGCTGGGAGGCTGCTGCGGCGACGTTTGCGAGTAACCTCGAGGCGACGGTTGAGCTATTACTATTAATAAAAAAAAATTGTATTCCCATAATCCAAGAAAAATTGAGATTATAAACGATGGTTTTAAGATATAATATACAAAGATTATTAATAATAAAAGTTATAAAAATCGATTTGCATAACTCAGCTGAAAAGAATCAATTTAGATTATTTTGTCATTAGAAAAGGAAATATCCCCTTTTGCTCAGCCTGCCATTTATAATAGAATACATATATGTATATGAAAGATTACCTAAATCTGGTTGAGAGTATGGGCTCGGGGTTTGTGCCGTATATCCAGGTGGTTGAGGCGATGGCTGAGAGTAAGTCGATGACGGTGGTCTCGGTGAAACCTGTGAGTAATTGGGCTGCTGGGGTGATGGTTGAGAATAAGGTGAATGTTGGGACTGAGGCGACGATTGCGAGTAACTCGGTGGTGGTTGCGGCGAAGACTGGGAGTACGGCGAGTGCTGTTGTTGAGGTGATGGTTGAGAGAAATTTAAAGATGCCGCCTGCGGAGAAGGCTGCGAGTAGTTGCTCGCGGGTGCCTGCGGAGAAGGTTGCGAATATCCTGGAGTAGCCGGTTGCGTTTGCGGCGATGGTTGCGAGTAATTTGCGGGTTGAGGAGACGGCTGCGGATACGGCGACGATTGTAATGATTGCGGAGACTGTCAGCAAGTAAATTGTTCGTAATTAAAAGAGTAATTAAACTAAACTATTATGTTTAAAAAAAATCATTTCATTCCTTTTTTAATAAAAATAACTCAGTTATATCTTGACATAAAAAATACAAACCTGTTGCGGATATACTGGTGATTGATTCTGCGCAACTGCAACAGCCGGCGGTGTATACGGTTGCTGTTGAGGTTCGCTCTGAGGCGAATTTTGTTGGAAGCAATTCTGTGGCGACTGTTGTGAAAAAGTAGGAGATTGAGCCTGCGGCGATGGCTTTTGGAAAGACTGATGAGACGGACTTATTTGTGAATACAAGCTGGGCGGAGGAACTTGAGCAGCTTGGTCGAACGCAGCCGACGAAGGATAAGCTGGAGAGAGTGGATGATGCTGGGGAGAAGGCGTGGGCGGCAGCTGGGCACTGTACCGTGGCGGCGTGGTGTAATACGGACTATTGTACGGGCTGCTACCCGTAGACAAGGCATCCTGGTAAAAGCCCGCGCCTCGAATTTGCGGCTCTATTGAGGCCGGAGAAGGCATAATACCCGGTTGGCTGCTCTGATGCGGCGACCGGCCTGTTCCGCTGGGCGGTGACTCTTGTGAAAACGAAGAGACGGATTCGCTTACGCTGCTGCCACCCGTGCTCATTCGCCTCTGCCGTCCACCGACACCCAATCCACTGCTCTCCGCAATTTCGTCTTTCTTCGTCTGCACGGACACTCCGGCGACACCGACGGCTTCCTCTTCCTCCTCCTTCTTTTTTGATTTCGGCGCTCCAAACGCCTTAAACCAGGCGCTCAAGTTAGGCGTAGCCGACTTTGTCTTCTGCGTTTCTTCACTCTCCGTTTTCTTTTCGCTGTTTTCATCCTTCAACGAAGCTGCAGGAAGCTTCTTACTAGCGGAAGGCTGCTCCTCAACGGAAGTATCCAGTGGCGTCGCTGGTTTACTGGTAATCTCGTCCTCGTCGTCTTCGTTGGATAAATTAGGATTGGGCGAGGAGACGAGGCTCTTGCAAATCAGCTGAATCGAGTCGACATTTTTCAGTACTGTACCCAGACTCAGCTTAGGTTCGTCGCTAGTGTCCCGATTGGTCTGGTCGACCTCCGTGGTCAATTGACTGACGGTTGCATCGCTGACGGGCGCGCTCTCGTTCGAGGGCTTCTTCGACAGCAGGTTACCTTTGCTCTTGCCGGGCTGGAGCCGATCGATGGTTCTCTGAACTTTCTTTGGTCTGACTGGAGCAAGCGGCCCGAAGAGCTTCATCGAACTGGGACGTTTTCGCGACGCAATGTCCGCTGACGTCGCAGTCGTCGTACTTGCCAGTGCTGGTTTAGTAGCTGTAGTCGCAGCTCGAGCCGAAGACGTGGAGTCGCGCGTCGCAGGGGGGAACACCGGTGAATCGCTGCCTGACGAGAATTCGGATAACCTCGGAGCATCGTCTAGCCATTTGTTTATATCCTGCAAATATTAATATATTAATATAATAAAATGAAAAAGTAAATAAAATAAATAAATAAAAATTATAAAATTTATTAATGTAATAGTCCGCTATACGAAGTTGCTGTCCTAGAAACATTTATAATTATTCATTTTCATTAATTCAATGTTTTAAATACGATGATTGTTAATGCGGACAGATCTGCAATTTCGAAATTTATTGAATAAAAACGAAAAGTCGAAATAGACAAAACATGTCGGAACGTTGGAATGGCAACTAATGAATCACGTCAATAATAATTTAGTTCACTTCTTCATTAGATTATCTTAAATCGTTATATTTTAATATTGATTTGAACAATTTTAATATTGATTATTGTCGTTATTTTTTTCATTATCACTGATTTCGTTTTTAACAAGAGTTCCTTCTCATTGAAAAAACTCATTGACTCCGAAATGTATTACCTCAATTTTCTCAAATATTCCGAATTTTTGGGCATTTTTTGCATGAAGAAAAAATTTTATTTTACGTTATATTATTATAAATGAACGATTTTTCTTATATTTTTGTAATGTATAATGTAAAAATATTTGCAATACAATACTAACGTATATGAATGTCTTAATTTCTTGAACTGCCATTTATACAACGTTCTGTCAACACTAACAGGAAGGTTAAGACGCTCTAAGCGATCTTTTCTTATCGAAAATATATCCTCGGTGTGTTTACATTATTCGATGGTATTTGACCTATTACTTTCTACAATAAAATTTTTCAGAAACCAGTTGAATTCAAGTGAATTTTACAGTATAAGTCTCTACTTTTCACTTCAATGAAATTTTACACAAATTAAAAAACAAAATTGGAAATAATTTTACATTATTTTAATAAGATTTAAAATGTGTATTCATACAAATTCTGTATACTTTTCAATTGTAAAAACTTTTTTATGTTTTAATTATTATTGAGTGCATAGAACTTAAAAAAACAAAACACAAATTTCATTAATTGTTCTTTACATTCATTATCTTTAGACTATGCAAACCTCGGTACAGGTCTTTTAACGAGATCAGAAGATAATACATAGCCGAGGTAGTAGTATATTTACCGAGTTAAAAATTAATTAAACTTACGTTAAGTGTTTGTTCAGTTGCCTGATTTAGAGCTTGAATGGCTGGATCTCCTCTTCCTGATCCTTTGGTATGTTTGCTATAAGAAGTTTTGATTTTCTTTGGCTCACTTTCTTCTGGATTTTGACTCTTGCTCTCTACACTCTTTTCTTCCTTATTCACTTTTTTGGATTTTAATTTTTTACCAGCTAATTTATCAACATCATGATGAAAGGTACTACCGTTAGAAGGCACTTTTTTAGAAGTTCCGTGAATAGCATCCCCTTTTGAAGACTGTTTCTTTTTCTTTTCTTGTTCTAACTTTAATTTTTCTTCGCGCCGCTTCTCGCTAATCCTGTCTTTTAGACTATCAAGCGATTCAATATCCTTATTTGTAACCAAAGATTCGATTTTTTTAATGGCAGTCTTACTCGCGTTCGTGGTTCGGTCAACAGTTTTAACATCCTTCTCTTCTTTTAATTCTCCATTTTTAACTAGCTCAGAATTTTTCTTCTTCGACTTTGATTCTTTTTCCTTGTCGCTGTGTTTATTAGGCGATTCCGATTTATCCTTACTTACTTTACGTCCTTTTTTACCCTTTACAGTAGGAGAAGACAATTTTTCGTCATCTTCAAATGACGTATCTTGAGATTCTTCTTTCTTTATTTTACTTTTTCTTACCCTGTCAATCAGAACATCCAATTCTTTCCTTTCCTTTTTTTCTATTTTTCTACTTTTACTTTTAGGAATACTGATTGAATCACAATCTTCTTCAAAATTTTCTTTCCTTTTTCGATTTTCCTTCAATTCTTTCGGAGATTGTGATTTTTTTTCTTGTTTGGGCTCTTTCTTCGCTTTTTTACTCGGTTTATTTGATTCTTCTTCATTTTCTTCTTTAACCAACATTTTTTTACTTTTTGAAACTGTTTTTTCAGTATCAGTCGATTTTTTCTTTTTTGATTTTATCACATTTGCGTCACTTATTGCACCTTCATTTTCTTGTTCTTCATAATTTTCTTCTAGCTTCACTTCACTTTTACACTTTTTCAACTTTTTCCTACCCTTTTTGTCTTTAACTTTCACTATTTTAGTCTCTGCTTCACTTTCTTCTTTTGCCGACTCATCGTTATCTCGTTGTTTCGACTTTTTCTTACTTACTTTACTACTTTTTTTACTTAATTTTCGCGAATGTTTATGTCGTTGACTATGTCGAACTGCCGACTGTACAGTGGATTTATTTTTACATGATGGAGAATTGGCGCCTACTCCGGATTCTCCAGATAATGAGTCATCACTAGATTGTTCAAACTCTAAATATCGATCCACTGCTCTGTCAAATACTTCTTTAAGATTCATTGCCATTTCCGTATATTCTACAATAATAAGTAAAATAATAATTATTTAATACGATTTTTTTTTAACTGAAATAAAAAAATAAATCAAAAAAGCTATATTTACCATTATCTGAACCATTGTACTGCTTGCAGTTGTCTATGATAAGTCGGAAGTCACGTTTAAATTGACTTATAGTTTTATAAGATCCCTCCTCCAACTTATCCTCCATAGTATTAAGATCCATTGGTTTTCGAACAACACTATAATACCTAGAAGTAAAAGGTTTATTCAAAACACATTGTTACAATCTTATTGTAAAAGATAAAATAAATGCATTTAAGATTAATATTTAATAACTTTTTTTTCACTGCTTCACAAAAAGCCTTTTATTACCTTGGGGCATATTGTTCATCCACTGGTTCAGTAAAAGGCCACGCATCTTCATGGTCTTTCAATATTTTAAGCACCTTGTGCATTCCTACTTGTTGCTCCTCTTCTTCAATGCCAAAATTGTAGCCATAACCGTAGCCTGAAGACACACTACCACCATGTTTTCCAGAACCTTTTTTATTATCTACATTTGGTACCTCGTCCGCTGTTTCAATAAGAATTTGTCCAACAGCAGAAGCCAATGAATTATTGGTCTGCCGTCCTTTCTTCGGTATGGGTGGTGGTACGACCTCCTCCTTAGGTTTAACATTTTTTGATGTTTGGTTTGCATTTCTTTTTGCTTCCTTACTAGATTTCGTTTTGATCTTGCTCTTAACCATGGTTGCTTCGTCAAATTCTTCACTTTCGTGGCTTTGGACGGTTCGAGCACTATTCCTTTGCAAAATCTTTCGTCTTTGCTGTTTTTCTTTTAAATCAAACAACTTAGGTATCTCTGGCATAAAATCTTCAGAGAGAGTTTTATATAGATTGCGCTCAGTTTCGTGTTCCTGAAATTTATTATTGTAACTATTATTGTTATTGTTTTATATAACATACAGACTTAAGAACATAAGAGGTATTAATAAATGAAAAAGTGAAAAATATTATTTAAGAAATTTACATTTTAAGAAAAATAGCTTTTAATTTTGACATAATTAAGAAAGCTAATGCATTATTTAAATAAAAAAATTTTAATTTCATCTGTATTCATTTCAAATCATTAAATTACTTACAGAATCTTTGAATTTCTCAACTAAACGACTCCAATCCTGAAGTGTAAAGCACACTACTTGCCAAATACTTTCTCTTTCTTTATCTTCACTTCCGTACACTAAACAGTCTTCCTCCTTCTCCGCTTCCTCCTCTTCCTCCTTTGCCAATCTATTCCGACGCCTTTTATGTCTTTTGTCTCTTGGTCTGCCTTTTTGTTTCTGAGGAAGTGTATTTGAACTACTGATATAGTCCTCCCTGTATAGTCGAGTTCCGTAAAAGTACCAATAGGCAGAATTCTTTCGGTCATGACCTAAAGGTTCAACTCGTAAACTATCAGAGTCTAAGTCACTTAAAGACTCTTCCTATTAATAAAAAAAAGATTTTTTTAATTTCTTGATTATTAAAAAATTATTATAAAAAAATATTTGTAGGATAAAGTAGACATACAACGTCTTCAGCATCAAGACGAAAATCACAGAGAGCCCTTAATATTTCTACTTTTTGACGAAGTGGTAACAGTTCAAAATCTACATCTGTGTTGAATGGATTCTCACATTTGTATTCCTGTGAATTAAAGTATATCAGTTGACAACATTTTTTTTTTATAAAATTTGAAGTTTTATGTATTTTTTTTAAATATATCATTTATTTACACATAATAGCATACCTGACACTTTTTTCGAAAAAGTCTCCTAAGGAACATCTGATAATTAAATGTAGAGATTTCATTGCGAGTGTCATCAGGCAAGCAACCTTCTAGTAATCTTACTATTAGCTCTTGCAATAAATAACCTTCAGTGCCACTATCTGTTAAAAGTGCCTCCTCCAAATCCTACAACACCAACAAAAATTTTGGATTATTTTTAAACAAAATATTTTATAATTAATCAGTTTACAATATTTCAAAGAGCAAAGCGCAAGCTGTTGGTTTCTAAAATACATTTGTATTTTTTGCATAGTATACATCGTGCATTAAGCATGTGGGTAGTGCCTAATTAAGCAAAAGCCATTCTGTATCTAGATTAGATACCTCAATATCAAAATCCAGGAGATTGAAGGCGTCTCTGAATAAGGAGCAAAAGTGTGCTATACTCGGCACCTCCCACCACGATTGTATATCTACAAAAATAAGGGAACCTAAATTCATTCAATATTTTGATTATTACATTTTCTCTAATATTATTTATGTGGAAATGGAGAAACTTGTTTTACTTAAAATACCTAAATACATAATACATAATTCATTATTACAAAGAATAAGTATAAAAAAAGGCCAGTTTAAATTCATTCTCAAGTTGATGACAGCTTTTATCTCGAAATAATTAATGGGTATTTGATAAATACTAGTTGAACTATCTGCGTGAAATTTTTAAAACATTTTCTCTTTCAATAAAACAGTTGCACAAATTTTTAAAAAATACTTCTACACTATTAAACTGCAGATCTATAAGAAAAAAAACATCTACTTGTTTTACATTAATTTCGTCAATGAAATCTATTTTTCCAAGGCAAACCTACGGAACAAATGTACAGTGTTTATTATCTCAATTAAACTGAAGTAATCGGTGTAAAATCCCATGCAAATGTGCAGTGTGCTCTTATTCACTCTCCCTTTACACTATTCAACTGCCCCCAAACTTTTTTTTCAAAACCAAAATGAAAAAAAAAGAAACCCCACCTCGTCGTCGCAAACAAAAGAGAAATTGAAAACTCCGAAACGAGCAGGCTCAGTCTCTCGAGAAAAAAAATACGCTCTGATAAAAAAAAAAAAAAAACTAGTAAAGTAGGTGCACGTACACCGAAGGAAAGTAAGAAACGGACTGCTGCGCGCCGTATACGCTCGAAAAACAAGTACAAAAGAGTTGCACTGCGATTTAACTAAAAAAAAAACCGATCCGCCGTCCGGATACTTTGCAGCTCTTCGCTCTCCACGGAGCTCGACTCTCGGCATGCACTCACCTAGAATCCCGATGAAAGTGGGAAACATAACCCGTCCTGTGCGGACACAATCGACACGTCGAGCTTTCGTCGGGCGGCCTTTAATGCACAGCAGCAGCAGCAGCAGCAGCAGCAGCAGCGGACGGCTGGGTGGGAGTGGCGGTCTTACTCGCGCGGGCGTTCAGAATTCAGGCTTCAGAGCAGCTTGCCGCCCCCGTCGACGTCGTGCCAGGCCCAGCGGCGGAAGTGCCGTTGCTGCCAGTGGTAACAGGAGCAGAAGCAGCGGCGGCGGCGAGCAGCGGCGCGTGAACTCATCGCAGCCGCGCTCCACACTCGGGCGGCCAACTGCCTCCTGCAGCGGCACTCTCTCCCTCCCGCTCCACTCCCTCCCTCCTCGGCCGACTCTCCGTCTCTGTCGGTCGGTCGCGCGCGCGCCTACGTACTAGTACCAACACCCCGCTCTCATCCTCTCCTGCCTTTTTTCTCTTCTCACCGAGCGACGGCCGCGGCTATTCCGTACCTGCGTGTATATAGTAGGACCCTGCGCGGCTTCCTCGCTGCGTCGAAGAGTTGGGCCAGCAGCAACTCCGGGCGCACTAGTCACACGGGGACGCGGCGCACTCGCGTTGCATCGTTCGTGTTTTGCTCCGACACGCTTTTCCCTCTCTCCGCGCCTCCGATGGGAATCGATCCAGTTTTCCTCGACGTACGCGCCGAGGGAGCCGCGTGCCGATTGGGAAAGGCGCCGCCGGAGCGTCGCCGGCGCGTTGCACTCGCGAGGAAGGGGACGCTCCGAGACTGCGGCCAGGCGTATATATGTGTGCAGAGCTGATATATACGCGCGCCGAGGGAAGCTTGAATCTTGATGATGCGTTTTATGTAGGTGTACACCGTGCACGTCTCCGATCGGCCTGTCGGGCAAGACACGACTGTTGCCTGCGCGGCGGCCGCTCCTCGCTCGCTTTTTCTCTCTCGCTCTCTGTCTCTCTCTCTCTTGAAGACTGTCGATGGCCGAGCGCTCCCTTCGTGCGCAGCAGTGGCGCAGCGCAGCAACTACTGCCTCGTCGAGTCGCTGCAGCAGGGCAGACGTGTATAGCGCGTAGGTACAGTGCTGCGCGGGAGACTCCCCTCTCCCCGAGTCGCTCTCTCTCTCTCTTTCTCTCTCGAACTCCGTTTCTCTTACACTTTAAACTTTGTGGATACTGTAGCTATATATACACGTTGCTTGTGTAGGCTAAAAAAGCAGTGACGGTCGGTAAACCGACGCAGATGCGCCAATCGGATATATATCCTTGTCGAACTGATGATTGAGCGAATGCTTTAGTTTCTTTATTTTTTAATGGAAACGTGGATGTTTATTTAAATGCGAGGAAATAGGAATTTTGCATTTCGTTAATTTATTTTATTTCACGAGATATTTTTCTTCAGCTGCTATGCAGTATTATTGGAGCGCGTTTCGTCACTTTGACTGGCATGAACGGTGCAAAGGTGTCACAATCTCTGTAGATCCATTAAATTATTGTTAAATATTAATATCTTTGTTTTGCATATTTTCATTTCAGGTAGACTTTGAAGAATTATAGATGTATATTCATTGATTGACTAATAGGACATTTTTGACAACCGAACGAAAAAGCTGATTCCTGTTGCGAATTACGCATTTGGATCAGTTTAATTTTGCCCTGCAATTATGAATAAATTTTTTAGTTAAATCCAGACTTTTCATGAAGAGTAGTTCATTTTGAAAGCAAAAAAAGGCAACATCTGGCTCACTTATTTACGAAAACAGAACGTGCTTTATTGCCTTAACGTCGAGACTTTTCGGGCTATGGGGCCTTTTCCAGGCAGTTAATAGTACCATAAAACAATAGTACCCTTGTGAGCCCGGAAAAGCAGAATTAAGAGGGTTGCGGGCTTTCCAGGCATGTGTATTGAGGGGAAGTCGGCCGAACTACTATTTTTCGTATATTTTGCTTTCTTTTGTCAATGATTCGTGTATTAACGAGATCCCGAAATTATATATATATTTTTATCGTTAAAACACTTATTGTTTGTGACCCTTTTGTAACATATTTTAAACTTTTAAATGTAATTGAGATCTCGTATAAATATTTCTGAGTTTTGAAATATTTCAGAAATATTGCCTGATCGGAAGATTTCTGAAATATTTTCATGTTCGGAACAGGGATCCTGCTGGAATTTTTCACGTTAACGTTATTTTATTATATTATTTTATGAATTTATGAATTTCATATTTGCAAATTGCAATAGTAGCTAGTTTATATAATAATTTCGCAAGAAAATTTAAGAAGAAGCACCTTTAGGTGCCTCAAAATGGAGCCGAACTAGTAAACTTTATTAATAGAATACTAATTAATTAGTCTAACAATAATTTCTTCATTTTAGAAATATTTTTTAGAAATGTATCAAAGAAGGTTTTTAAAATGTTTCAAAAGCTTCGGAATTAAATAAATTTAACTGTCCCTTATATTAAAATGCATTGCGATTATGATCGAATTGAATGAAGTCGAATTATCACATTATCGAAATTGAAGAGTGTGAAAGTAGTAGCAATTAAGCAGTTACTTTTTTGTTTTTGTCGTCTCCGAACGAAAATAATCAGCGCGCGAAGCTTCCAGTAAGTCCTTATTTGCAAACATTTAAAAACCTTTCATTGTTTTTATAACTTATTTTCCGCAGGACATTTAAATTTCCCACATTTTAAGCTTACGATTTTGGTAAAACTGACTTGACATTGGCAGCCCTGCTTATCACAGCTGATTTCGCATTATTCGAGCAAGCGCAGTAAACTTCAAAGAGTTCCTGACACTGGCAACTTTTGATTTTGAACGCGATCTGCGCTTATGTGCGTTGTGCCACTGTCAGGCACTGTTGAGTTTATCACGGGACGTAGGGGATCTTTTATTTTCTCGAGTGCGCTGGAATTTACTTGGGGGGCTTGAAAGTTGCAAATCGGTAACATAATGGAGCGCTGCATTTTTTAGTCACGATACTAGGCTGACGTGTCTTGGGCGACATTGTTTACAAGTATTTTTCATGATATAAAGGGATCAGTCGCCATTTAACCCTGGTAATCACCTGTACATAATTTATCGTTCGATTTTACATTGAAACATTAGATGGTGAAGATGAACCACTTAGAGGAACAAAGAATCAGTAAATTCGTGGCCAAAGTAAGTATTATCAGTTTTTTACAGTTGCTATTTATTGCTTATACAAATTGTTCAAATGTATGGTGCAATACTTAATGTTTTTCAAGTAATCAATAAACTAATTTTTATTGACTTTCTTTAGTATTGCAGTCCAGATATAACACGCAAGGATGTTTGTCGAGTGCTGGAAAATTACAAGAGTTTACATTGGAAGAATGAACCTTTCGGTAAGTTTTACTACTTGTGATGAATAAAAATATTTATTACTTACTGCTAATATTTTAAATGGGCAATTGCAGTATTCAACGATGGATCTCGCAAAGAATTGATAAACTTGCAAGGAACAATTCCTGTTGTTTTTAAAGGTATGCAAATATTATTTAGATAGAGTAATAGAATAGCAAAATACTGACTTTTTAATTGTGAAAACTATTTTTATTTGTTTGTAGGTAATACTTATCATATCCCAATTTGTATATGGGTTATGGATACACACCCAAATAATGCTCCAATGTGTTATGTTACTCCTACACCAGAAATGAGTATTAAAGTTAGTAATTTTGTTGACCATAATGGAAAAATATACTTGCCATATTTACACGAGTGGACTCCAGTAAGTGTCTAATGAAAAATATTTTATACACTATTGTTAAATTTTATTTTTATCAATACTGATACTTTTTTTTAGCTCAAATCAGATTTAGGAAGCCTAATACAAGTGATGATTATAATTTTTGGTGATCACCCACCTGTTTACGCAAAACCAAAAACAGATTCTATATTACCACATACATTTATAAATTCATCGCCTTATCCTAAACAACGTAAGGAGCTATTTTTTAAATGATGTATACTGGTGAGAGTAAAATTCTAATTTTTTTTTTGTAATTATAGCCATGATGCCAATGATGCCCCAAGGAGGATTTTCACAAACACCATCACAAATGATGTCAAATGTTTATCCACCAAGTGATCTTCCATATCCAAATTTTCCTTATCCAAGTTCAACTCCCAACTATCCCTTAATGCCAGGTTACACTGGACCATACCCTCCATACTCACCAGTAAGTAAATTTAAACTAAATTAAAGTATAATTTTTCAATATGAAAAGCAAAGCATTTATCTCTGTCCTGATGATGATGATGAATCATACTTTATAATTCACTTATAGATAACTATAATTTATCTATATAGATAACTATAATTTATCTATTGAAAGATTTGTTATCAAAATCTGGTTTAGAGAAATTATATATGATTTTTTAAATAAAATTAAAATAACATTTTCTAATAGCAATATTTTTTCTTTTAGTCCCCAGCTGTACCTGGAAATTCTAATGTTGGTACAGGAACGATTTCTGAGGAACATATAAGAGCATCACTTTTATCAGCTGTAGGGGATAAGTTGAAGAGGAGACTTCGTGAACAATTTTCTCAGTTGCAAGCTGAACTTGAAACATTAAGGCGTACACAACAAGAACTCTCAAGTGGCTCTGCTCGTTTAACAGAATTATTTACCAAGTTTCAAAAAGAAAAATCTGAACTAGAAAAAAATATTAAAATCTTGCAGGACAAGGAATCAGAATTAGAAAAGGAAGTGGATAAACTTCAGGATAATCAATCAATTGATGTTGACGAAGCTGTTACTACAATTGCTCCTTTGTATAAGCAGTAAGTATCTAAGAAAAATCTAAATTTGATTGACCCATTACTTAAAGAAATTGAAAAACTAATTTTAATTAATAACAATAATAATAATAAAATTTTAATTTTTAGAATGCTTAATGCTTTTGTGGAAGAAGCGGCTATTGAAGATGCAATATACTACCTTGCTGAGGGATTGAGAAGCAGTATAATTGATTTGGATGCTTTCCTCAAGCAAGTCAGACAGCTTTCAAGAAGACAATTCATGCTCAGAGCTCTTATGTCGCTTTGTCGACAAAAAGCTGGATTAGCCAGTTAAAGAAAAAAGATATGCTACTTTCACAATATTATACTTTATTTTTAAAAATGTATTTAGCACAACAAAAAATGACTTATGTACCTATAAGCTATAAATAAAAATAATGAAAGTTTTGAGATAATCTAATTTTGAAGAACATTTGTAAATTATTTGTTTGTTTTAATCAGCGAAAAATCAAATATAAAAAAGATTGAATTTATTATTATTTCTTAATTGTACACTATGATCGAAACATAAAAAACTTAGCTACTTGAAAGTATGGAAGTATGTTTCTTTAAGTTTGACCACATCGTATTTGAATCTTTATAAAAAAATTAGAAAATTAAATCAAAGTCCACCGCCAGTTTGTTGCTGATATACTTCTATTGTATCACCTTCTTCCATCTCTAACGTAGATGGGGTATCCAACTCGTGTATTGGTTGCCCATCAAATCGAAACCGCACTGCCGCAATAGCTAATCCCTGATATTTCATAAAACAAATATGAAATGAATTTCACAGAAACATTTAATTGATTAAATAAATATATATGTAAACATACCGCTCGGTCGCAATACGCATTCATGAGTTTCCTTAAGGGCGTGTGCTTCTTAATTTTAAATTGAACAACTCCATTGTCCTGTCCCAACACCTTTAAGTTTATGTGTTCCGATTCTTTAGAATCCTGAAATCAATTTAGAATAGTGTGAACAATGTGCGCTCTATAAAAATGCACAACAAAATGCCGATTTCGAGGTTAGAAAGCACTACCTTCTTTTCGTCCGACATTTTTCACTGTTGTATGTTCGTCAACTTATGCTTCAGTAATTGTGCGGCTGCACAATACGAATGTTCTCAAGCTGCAAAACGCGGATTTTTTTAAAAGCTATGTGAAAATTTAATTTTTCCCTCAAAACTGATGCAAACAGAGTGCGTCATATATCTCTTACTTGCGCCGTTGCGCGTTGCCACTTGCCTGTGCTATCAACTTCTGATGCTTGGCGTGTTTCGGACTTCCTGGTAATCCACTTCTTTTCACTTGTTAAGTTGGTATCAATTCGTAAGCTTATGTTTATGTGTTCATATACAAAAATATCTAGATTATTCATTTTTTAATCTATTTTATCTATATATATACTAAAAGGCGTTAATACCAGACAAAGAAAGACAATAAAATTGAAAGGAAATAAAGGTAGAATATTTTGGATTTATTGCACTGCATGTATAACATGTAATAAAAGGTTCCCGCCAAAAATTCTTGAGCAATGATCAACACTGTTTTTTTTTTAATTATAAAATAAAAAGTTTACTGCTGTCAGAATTAATACTGCACTGTTCATTTACGTCAATAAACAATATTTATTCATAAAGCAAATTATTAATACTAGATCAAGCTCGCGCTTTGATTCTTTTTAAATAAAAAGACAACTATACCGCTCTACTAATCACAAAGCGTGAAAAAAGCGTCATCAATGAAAAGTCCATCAATTTCTTATAAAGGGACAAAATATAATAATTGTTCAAATTTGATACTGAAAAAATGTTAATGTAATTTTAAGAGAGGAAAACTATATATATTATGTATATAGTTACTTAAAAAATCTGTAAAAATTCGTAAATGGCTTGAATTTCCGGAAATTTATCTACGCAAATAATCTACACATAATGCAAATCTATCTGAAAGTTTGAACCCGCCGTAAAATTGACAGTGTTACCAATTTCAAATAGAGTGGCAAAAGATTTTTAGAAATTTTTGTTATACATATTAATTTAGCAATTTTTTTATTTACATATTTAGTAACTTTACATCTACTATTACAACATCTACTTTAAATGCAATAAAAAAACAAGGCAATATTTTATTCACTTAAATAATATTTATTTCTTAAAATATTTAACAATTATAAAATTGATTAACACAAATTATTTTATAATCGGCCAAGTTTAACGAAGTATCTAAAGACTACCACCATATGCATTAACAGGTTTTCGGGAAAATGATCAAAAAAATCCTTGAATCAATTAAAAGAACCAAGACAAAGATTCAAAAGTACTGCGGCATTTTCTTTTTCTTTCCTTATAGTTTCCTTAAGGTTTTTATTGGAATGCAATTATCAATTTATATATCAATAATATGCGCAGTAACTTTGAAATATCAATTCAATAATAAAATTACAACATAGAAAAAATACTCATGATTTTTTTTTATACCATACCACGGCATATAGGAATAAGTTTTTAAGCAATTTGTAGGCACTGTACCTAAGTACTTCTGTTTTATCTTTCGAAAAAGCAAAAGCACTAATTCATTGTGATATATATTGGACTATAATGATATTTTCTCAAATAGCCTCGCACATTACAAGTTTATCTAACATTTTTGCAGTATACATAGCTGCGTAATACTTGAATACTCGTGTAAAATGAAATACCGTGAATCAGTTCAAATACAGTGATTGGAGAGATAGAGAGATCTTTATGCCTATTGCTGCAGGCTTTCTCGCTCATTACTTTATGAATTCTTGTACTCTACCTTTTTTTAACGCGTGTACCAGGCGTTATACAATATAATACAATTTTCTCCTAGCATGGACAACATTTCCTCAAAACTTCAATGCAAATCTCTAAAATATTTTCTATTAATCGCACCTTCAATATCACTGACTGAGAGCTACTGAAGTTTTCATTACGATTATTATAACAAAATAGATTCTCTTGTGCAGAGGAAACGTTGTCAAAAAGCATCATATCATTTAAAAAAACTGTTCTTGTACCAAGTACTTATGAGTTAAAATTTAAGAGTTTTTAACAATGAGCATAATACACAAGAAAAAAAAAAACATTTGTACTTGAGAACATTGCCCAAAAATGGAGATAGTTCTTGCAATTAAATATTTTTCACCTAATACAAGTGAAAATAATGTAATTGCTTATTTCAAGTTTAGATGAACCTCTCACTCTAAATATGTAAGGCCAATTTAATGAGTGTACAAATGTATAGTATTCTGGGAAAATAGTAAGGTTATTCTGATATGGTGTATCTCTATTGCTATTTGACACTTGACGGTAGACTTTTACTGAGTTGATTCAGGGGCAACAGTCGTGATAGAAGATGTACTACTATCTGTGGCACTCGTAACACTTTGAACATTTGTTAAATTCTCCAATGAAGCTTCTGATTTACATCTAGGGTTATCCTCTGAATTTTTACTAACATCTTTGGATTCAGACGTTCTGTAAATAATTAAAAATATCAATGTAGAGCCAAAAAATTTTAATAAATATCAAATTTTCAATTTGCATGTGCTAATATTATTTAAACTCACCTATCATCTAAAACAGTCAAATTTGCATTACCATCAGTATCTGGTTTATTTACAGAAATTTCTATGCAATCTGAATTCGATTCACTAGAAACATTAATTTTTTCAGTCTTTACTTCTGTATCATCGATCTTATTGACATTTTCTTTGTTTTCGCTACTATTTAAATTACTGCCAGTTTCTATTTCCGACAATGATACATTTTCATTTAAGATTATTGACACTTCTGGCAGTTGAGCTTTCACTTCGTTGCAAGGATTATTTTGAAAAGAATTATCAGTGCCAAATGCACTATTGAAATTATCAAAATTAGCCCAACCAGTTTCTGCAACGGGTTCTGGTGCTTCTGAATCCCACAGATTTGATGATGTGCTTAACATAGTTGATGGAGGGTTTGAAGTATCCCAAGCTTTTGAAAGAATATTAAAATTAAAATTATTTTCAATCATAGACATTAAATATTTTATAGAAACCTACGATCAACTGCATTAGACTCCATGCACAGATCTCGAGGATCATCTTCATCTTCTTCATCTGAAGAGCTTGAAGCAGTATTTGTCTTTTTATTAAACCAATCTGTTTTATCACCTTGAAAATCATCATTATTCTCCCATGAATCAGCTTCATTATCATCTATTTTCTTGTCATCACACATTTCATTAAATAAATCTTGACTTTTCTTAAAGTCATCCACTGTAAGATTCATAGAATCCCTAAAATAAAAATGAATTAAAGTTAGTTTTAATTTAATTATATGTTACATTAGATATTTAATTCAAAAAATTTAAACTAACTGAAAAATATCATCTCCAGCAATAAACTTTTCAATTCGAAAATGACAATCACCATCAGTATACATTGGTACTGATGACTGTTCCTGAAAATTACTATACATCTAAAAAAAAAAATACACATTATCTGATTTTCAAGAAAAATTAAAAAAAAAGTAAGACAAACTTACTTCTTGACCATAAGAATCTTGAGGAAAAGAAGCATATTCATCAGTAATACCAGTTGCAGACATCATGTATGTCTCTGGAGGTTCTCCCTAAAACATATTATTTTTTTTACTTAGTAAACAATATTTGTATAATATTCGTTTAGAATAAATAAATTATTTTAAACAAAGTACCAGTGTTATATGTTGTTTCTTATTTATTTCATCCAATTTTGTATCTACAAAAGTTTCCCACTTTTGCAAAGTTTCTTCAGACAAATTTGCTTTTAGGTAATTTGTTAGATCATTATTTTCTTCATTTTTTTTAACTACTTCATTTGCCATTATTATAAGATGACCCATGTAACCTTGTCTTAAACCATTGTGTTTGTTGCTATAATTTATTATTTTTTTTATTACAAATTAGTTTAAATCTATCGTTAATTAGAAAAATGTCTACTTACATTGCATTATTATCATTACTTTCCCAAGCATCAAGAATTCTATCAATTAACTTACTTTTTACAAATATCTAAAAAATTAATATTTAAAGTAATAATTCTAAAGACTTTGCTTTTATGTAGGAGTATAAAAAGAATTTTAAAAAATTACTTACATGTGAATAAAGAATTTCATTTATTTCAGGACAATTGCAGTTAATCACTAAACATAAACATTGTTGTACTTGAGTATGTAAAAAGTTGTTCCATGCAAAGTGAACAAATAAATCCTAAAAGAAAATGTGTTAATTAGTAAATTTTAATTATATAAAAATCATTAGTACTAAAAAGAACAAACCAATAAAATAGTAAATGTATCAAGCTCAGCAAACTTTTGTAAAACTTGTGGATTTTCTGTAGAAAGCAGACTGACATATAATTTTAAAATATACAAGCGTGAACGGCCAAAGGGTTTCTCCAAAAATCCTGCTGTAGTTTTAACTGATGATTTCTATGTCACAAATTTTAAAATAAACAAATTTATGAATAAATATTGATATAGTATGAAGAAATATAAAGAAATTAACTTACTTCTGGAGGATTTAATAGTAATTCATTAAACTTATCTAAGTATGGTATAATTATCAATGCAAATTTATCACGTTGTTTATCTTCAACAATATTATTGAAAGGAGTGCCATAAGTTTCAGTACTTTCAGAAATCTTACTTTCTTTCTGTCCCAACAAATTAATTAATATTCTAACACCACCGACAATACTACTTTCAACTTTTTCTTCTGAGAAAATTGTATCCAATACCAGTTTTATAGTTTCCTCTCTATAAGTTAACAGATTTTAAGTAAACAACAAAAAATCTCTCAAAGTATAGAATATTTTGGATTAACTTACGATTGTAAAGTTTGTAAGATGGGATCAGGCCGTTTTTCAATTTCCATACGTGGAGATTTAACAATATCACAAAGAAGCTGAGAAGCATTTGCATGCTTTTCTGAATCCGCAGAAGAAGATAGCAACTGAATTAATCTTTGAATTAATTTTTGATCATCTAACCACTGAAAAAAAATTTTTTAATTAATTTTTTAAATTTAAATAAAATATAAATAATATATCTAAAATATTACGTTTAATATATTTTGACGCATTTCATCATCTTCAATTTTTGTTAAAAGTATTAAAATCAAATCCATGATTGCTGATGTTTGTATATGTTGGAGTAATAAATCAACACAATTTTTACGACTCATAAGGGACTCCAAAACTTTCAAACATACTAACTGATGCGAAAACCAATTCTGTAATCAATGTACAATAAATTAATTTTTAAATAAATATATAATAAAACCAATTTAAATATATTTTTAACATCATTGCACTTGTAATTTACCTGATCGGAAGCTCGTCTCAATAATGTGTGAAGAGTTTTACTGAAAAATGATGCTAATAGTGGATTTAAAGGCTGCTCTTTATCAATAAAAGAATTTAATTTAGCCAAAAGCATTTCATTATCTATAATATAATAGAAAAAATTAATTAATATATAGAAAGTACTATCTTTTTTAACAAATAAAAACAATTTTATCTTCACTCAAGTAACTTACTAGCTATTGTTTCTGTAAGTATTGGTACTTCACTTGTAAGTAATTCACAAGCAATATTTGAATATTTATAACGTGAACGTTCATCTAACTCTTCAGAAGGTTCTTCTATTATTAAATTTACTAGTTCCTCTAAAATATCTGCTCTTGTCAAACTAAAATATAAAAATTGTTATTATATCTTTATAAACATTAATTAATACTTTGCAAATTGAACTTACTATTCGATTAATTTTTTATTTTGACTTTTGCATTCTTGTAAAATGTCTTCAGCATCCATTAATTTGTTCAATGTTATATCCTGAAAGTAAATATGTAACAAGTATTAGATTTCAACTGCAACTTTAAAATAACATTATATACAAAGTATAAGTTAAGTAACAATCTAGCAAGTATTTTTAGACAGCTGACAATCGCATGATATAGTTATACAAGGTAACATTATGTTTGAATTAACATATATTACACTGTACGCTTATAAATAGTTATCAATGGGCCAGAAGAAAGCATTGAGTAATAAAAACTTGTTCTACATGGAGAGAAATTCGATAGTGAAAGCAAAACAAAAGTTTAGTTCGTGGTATCAACAGTATACACATAATGATGGAGTACACAGGTGTTGGCCAGTTACAAACGGTTCATTTGCTGCTCCGAAGAATGTACTCACCTCTTGGCTGAGAAGAGAGTCGATCTGGACCGACGGTGCATAGTTGTTGTGCCAAAACATCCCTGCCATTGTAAGTGTAATACGTTTCAGAGGAAATCACAGTGAGGATTTTCGAGGCACACTGAAATATAAGTAACGAGCGTTTAACGTCACGTAAACGATTTAACCTCAATTCTGGAAGCAATTGTCGATGGACTTAAATATTGTAATAACAACATTTACTTTATTAAGTACTGTAAACTCGAAGACGTCACTTTTTTTTTTCTACAAGCAGAAAGTCAACATGCAGGACCTGACATCGGTCGCGAAAGAGAGCTGTGAATTCACGATGATTTGCGATTATATCTCGATACGAATTTTTAATTTGAAAATATCGAATGTCGAGTTCCATCGACTTATATCGATTATTAATGTCGCATCGATAAGACACCGGGATTTTGTTTGCTTTTTGGCGGGAAAATATTTTTTCACAGTTCAGCCGAATAATAAATTTTTAATAAATATAATCGAACTTTGAACACGTATGTATTGAATGTATGTACACATACATTATGTACAATTTATAATAATAAGAATAATATTTAATGCATTCTATACAGTTATGCTTATAGGAATTTTAGCATTATATTTGATACAGCTATAAGTACCGACTCGAAAAAATTATTCCAGCAGTATAAATTGCCAAATTTGCTGCACTCATTTCTACTGGAATATTTTTTCTGTGTATTTAACCTTTCCAGGACGGGGATGTTTATGTTGAAATTGGACTTTTTTTAACTTCATATTTGCACATAAAGTGAAACAAACAAAATTGGTGGTCGAAATATCGACTAGTCCCGTTCTTAAAAGATTAAATAAATAATAAATAAAAATACAGCAACCAACTACTATACCAAGTTAACCAAGTATCAATTATAACGTACCTATATATATTGTTATAAGACCTCCTTACTCGTTTTCAACAAATTTTCTGCTAGTCACGTGGCTACCAGTATCGCGAATCGCGATCGACGAAAGGATTTCAGGTTATACAATCTTTTGGAGTTTGCAGACAAAAATATTAATAGTATTCATGTCAAATCTAAAAATTAGTAAAGTAACGCGTTGAGTCAGAAAGATGGCTGGAAATTCTAGGAGAGTTTTAAAATCGTTAACAGACCAAATTAATAAATCGTCATTGTTGTTCAATGCAAGTACAGCAATTGGAAATGCAACTGAGAGAGCACAAGAAAAAATTTCAAATATGCAAAGTGTAGCTACGGAAAAATATAATAATGTAGTTAAAGTAAGTTGAGTATATATATCTTCGACATAAACAAATTTTACATTTAAATTAAATATTTACAGCATATAAATGGATCGACAATTATTCAAGATATTAATGCAGCTGCCTTACAACCATCAAATCCTTTACCAAAACGTCTTGTTAATTATTGGCAATGGTATCAACAATTAACAGGAATGGACAAAGTTGAATTTGCCAAGGAACAAGTTCTTGTAGCACAAGATAAATTATTTAAATGTCAAAATCACAGAAGAGAACTGACTCGTGAGGCTACTTCGGTAAATGAGAAATTGAAAGATATTTATAGTGAGCTAATTCAAACTAGACGGGATGATCCAAAATATGTACAACTAACAATTATGGAAAATAAAGGCTTACAAGAACAATCTAGAATTGCTAGTCAACTCGGTATTTTAGAAGATGAGGAACGGGATCACTTTACAGAGTTAGCGACTGCAATCAAAGAACACCATGACTTTCAAGCTATGACTGCTCAAAAGTATAAATATCTTTCCATTTTAGCTTCTGCACTTTTTGCTATTGTATCATTAACAGCAACTATGGTTAATAACAATAAAAGAATAGCTGATGTTAGAAATGTTATTTCTGAAACACAACGTTCAATGGAAACAAATTTAAATGAAAAATGTTCAATCATTTTAAAAAAAATTGAAAAGCAAGAAATGATTATCAATTCAGCAGTTTCTGGATCAGGATTATCAAAGATAAGTGCTGATTCAATAAAACATATAATTCCCAATACTACTGAGGAAGATCTTTTGTTACCAGAAGTAGAAAAAGTTAAACAGACTGCTTATTACTTAGGAATTGCAGTTTGTACTTTATATATTCTACAACAAATTTTTAGAAGTTGAAACTGCCAAAAAGTTGTTGATAGTAAAAGTCTAAAGTAATGTGCAATTTACTTGCCTTGCAGAAGCATTTATTTATATAATTTAAAATATAATGGTGATATTTGTAATATATGTAATTAATGTAATTAATGTATAAAGTAAGGTAAAAAAAAAATTTGAACGATTTTCAATAAACGTATGATTTTACTTACAAAAATGATATATTATTTATTTCAATGTCAAGTTTCATAAGAAATTACTTTAAAAGAATTATTATTACTTTTAAGTCCATTAATTTAAATATTAGAGTACAAAAAGTTCTCATTTTATAATAAATCAAAAAAAGTTTGATTCACATTAAAAAGCTGACTTATTTGTTACTTCCAACTTTTCTTACTTTACATATCGGTTGATTCTGTTCTTTTACTTCAAATAAAAGTAAAATTGTGCTCTGTTAACAGTTTTCACTTTATTTGAAATAGTAGATTAATCCCAAGATTTCCATTCCATACCATCTGGAGGTTTTTTTTCTACTTTGCCTTGTGCCACTTCTGACCAATTGGTACTCAATACTGTACCACCAGATTCTTGCTGTTTAAAATAAAAGGTAAACATAATAATAATTTATTTAAAACTATGATCAAATTTGACACTATGCAATATATTGTACTTACAAATGACTTATTCATAGCACGTCGAACTTCATCAGAACCTTTACTATAAATTTGTTGGAAAAGTTCATTTATGGCAGCTTCACCTTCTGGCGTTTCTTCTAATTCTTGCTTCTCAATTTCTTTTTCCACTTTGTCCCAATCTTTTGATTTTTTGGAAGAACTAGGATACTTTGGAGGTTGATTCCCGGCTTGCAATATTTCTAATTATAAAAAAATTTATTACAAGAAACATTTTATTTAAATCTTTGTTGAAGTAACAAAATAAAAAATTATCTGAACATTAACATAATTACCTTGAGGAATTGGTTTTACGTCTTGATTTAACGGGTTACCTTCTAATATTGTCCATCTTAATCCATCACGTTTTTTTAATTTTATTTCTATTTTTGAAGGTAAAACTTTATGTGAGCATTGATCAGGAACAACATGGTGAGCTAAATCTAATTCCAAGCTATAGTCACTACCATTAGGCAATTTAGCAGAGACACTTAGCTAAAATAAATAATTAAAGAGATAAATAAAGTAGTACACGTTTTAAATGTTTCTATTTTTTAATTCACTAATACATTTAAATTTTGTATAATATTTTGTTTCAAAGCATGAAACAATTGTTTAAACTTTCTCTTTTAATACTTACTGTAATTTCACCATAAACAACTTTAACGTTTTCTGTATTTTTTGCTAAAATGGTAACAATAACGTAAGCCTCTGTTTGATACCAATCGTGTTTAATTTTTGGTACTGGCATCTACAATTGTAAACATTTGTAAATAAATAAGTGCACTTTTACTATTTTTAGACAGAGAAATTTATTATTTTTATGACTGTTAACCTGGTTATTTTGAGTATCATTTTCCGCCAGCTCATCCGCCATACTTGGTTAAAAACCTACAAATTTGCATCGAAAAATTTAGTCAGACTCACAAGCTTATTTCCTTTACTGGTAAACTTTAAAATCTCCTGTATGCATGCATGCAGTAGTATGTTTGTTGTTATTAATACTTCACCTAAGTTCCTACAACTACAAAGTTTTCTCGAAAAATCTCGTCTCAGCTGCGGGCGCTGCAGCCCTGCCAACTGCCATATATGCAGGATTGCCTAACTTCGCTTTGCTCCTTTCTTGGTGTATGTTACACACACACACACACGTATATATATTATATAGTCTATATTTACACATTTTGTACATAATTTCCACTTTCCATTTCCACCCTCAAAGTTCCATATTATAATATCGTACACTCCTATTTTCAAAAACGAAATAATTATTATAAGTTCTGGGTTTAATTTATTGTTCAGAATATTTTTATATATTTATTATTATTATCTCTATAAAAAATATTATTTAATGCTTATTTTAAAATAATATACTTAAATTTTAATTTTTTTAAATTTACGATTTCTTTAGCTAATATTATTGCATTTCAAATTTTTTATAATAAATAAATTAATCAATCAAGTAAATAAAAATAGTAGCTAGAAGTTTAAAATAAATTTATTTGCCTTCATATAAACAAATAAATTTTAATGAATTTAAATATTATAAGATATTTCCGATACGTCTTAATGGCAGATATCGTGGGCTAAATGAATGAAAATAATATAAGAACGTAGACACAAACATTTTTTTACATTTTTTTTTTATTTCGTTTTGACATGACAGTACATTTTAATAAATCATCAAATTTTCAAAAATATTGGCCAGTCAATTTCAAGATCCGTTTTTGCTGAGAACTTGTAAAGGAATTGGTTCGCTCGCGGTTTTTTTTTTAATTCACTATTTTCTTTAATACAACGAAAAATGTCAATGAAAGTTTTTTAATGCGTTGGATCTTAAACGTCTTTTCCATATTTTATTAATCAGCGCACGCACTAAACTACAAAATTATAATAAAACTATGCAAGTTCAAAATGAATATCTGACAGAATAACGCATGTTTTTCAAACGATTTTGCATTTAAGTAGCTCTTAATTATTTAATCCAACGAAATAATTTGACAATATATTTTCAATTTAAATTCGTGCTTCGACAAAATACTATTGCTACGTACGACCAAGTGGGTAGCAGTTTTTTTTTTCAATAAAGTTTTACATCGAATATGAATGCAATTCTGGTAATCTAATTCATTACAACATCCATCAATGTGCTTTTTTTTCATGTAATATTTGTTTCGTTAGTACTCATTTTACAATTAAATACCATTCTTCTTTTACTTTATTTAATATAGTTTGCTACGTTTACATTATTATCTAAGCTCCAAATATGAACCAGTTTTTTTTTTTCGTTTTTATCGCGAATTCTTAGAATAGTAATTTTTCAAATTGCCTTGTGTTTTCGCTAGCACTGATTCTCTGATCAACTTAAAATCACCCCTAATCGAACGGACCAATTAAGAAATCTAACCGGAATTTTTTTCACAACTTTTTTTTTTTATTTATTTTTGAAGGTATACAGAAAACGCAAACATGGTCGAGAATAGCCTCCACCGAAACACGAAAAACATTTATGCAGAATCAGCTCCGCTGGACACTAGGCACAAATGGGATTATATGCTTACAACAGTAAAAATTACACGGTGGCTTACTCGACATGTGTCTATAATGACGCAATTGCAATATAAATGCAGATATTATTTGTTTCATCGTCTTTTTTCAACCGTTTATAAATTACGTGTGCACAAAGAATGACAGTTTGTTCTTTCATTTCAAAATACAAATAAAAAAAAAAAAATAAAATAAATCGATATAATTTATAAAGAAATCAAATAAATTTCGTATCTTCATTCCATTGACTTTTCATTTAGTTTTAATTTTTCATTGCGGTTTTTAAACACTGGATCTATATTGCAAAGCACGCAGAACGTTGCTTCTTCAACCCTTCGACAATTTGTATAAAAAAAAAAAGAAATTTGTTAACAATATTATTGTAAAGAAAAAATTAATTACAATGTTGAAAAAGTTATAAAGTAGCATTATAAATTGATAATAAGTGCCGCTTGACTAACTGAAAACTCGATACACATGTTGAAAGTAAATTTTAGCAAAATTTTAATTCTAAGGAAAGTATTGACGCACCATGCAAGTTACTATAATAGTAATAATAATAAAGTTAGTCGGTGAAACGCATACATAAATAATCCTGCTCATGCACATTTATACTTTTTTTTCTTTTTGAAGTTTTTTACTTGCTTTATTTTTTTCCATTTTTTTAGCTAAGACAAGAAATAATAGGAGAATATATGTTATGTAATATTTAATAAGAATATATATTAAGGGGGCCCACGTTATGATTTCAACTACATCAATAGTGATTGATCAAGTGTATTTTTTTCTTTCTTTTTTAATATCTTTTTTTTGCCATTATATATCTTTGTGATTTCTATCGTATTTTAATATACTTGATAATTATATTACGCATATAAGCAAAAACCTATTATATATAATATAATAAAACTTAAGAAGATACAAAAATAGTGTGAGCCATGATAAATTAAAACGTAAAAATCTATAAGGCGCGCACGTGAAAAGAAAAACGTAAAAGGTATGTTACCAAAGAAACTAAGAAATAAAAGGACGTCAAATTTAACGGCGGCTCAATTAGTTTAATGCCCATAGTAGGTTGCGCGCCGAACAAACCTCTGATGAACTTTAATCAATAACGCTACTCCTTTACAAGTACAATTATGTGGTGGTATAATCAATTATTATATTTATATACTTTTCTGCACCCATATATGCGCAACAAAAGTTTATGTTCCTTTTCGGTTACTTTTCCTTACATTTAATACAAAAATTAAAAAGAATAACTATCAAAATGTTCTACAAAGCAAAAAAGGAAAATGATCATTTCTATGTTTTTTTTTTTTTTTTTATACGATAATGAGAACATAATAGAGATTTAGCGAATATTTGTTCCGTGGTAGCTACTACGAAAGAAAAAATTAAATCGAATGAAAAGAAAAAAAATTATGAGTATAATATAATGGTTGCACTTAACAACCCGATTAATTCTTGCAAGATTTTTTTGTCTTATTTTTCTCTTCATTTTTATTTAACATGTATGTATAATATGATGTTAGAAATCCATTATGAATGTTTACGGAAACCATCGTTTCGATGCATTACTTTAAATTTTATTTATTTTTTTTTTATTACCGGTCATAGGCAAAGTGCGTGGGCCCCTATTTCTATGCATTCAATGAAAAGCTTGATGCGCTGACAAGGCGCTTGGAATTCATTATGTTTTTATCGTAAACCCTTTTACCGTTAATATTTTCTTTTCCATCAGCGTTACAATAAACACGAGTTTTCCTTAATAAGTGATTTTACTTGTTTCTTCATTGTTTGCTTTATTTGCAATTGCATTTGTTTTTTTTAGTAAAATTTTTTTGTTCAATATGTAATTGTTATTTCACGTCTGTGTCATCAGTGCTGCGGCAACTGATTTGTTTCTGCATACTTCATGAATTGTATATAGTTTTATTTTTTTGTTAATTGCAAGTCATCAAGAGATTCGTAATCTTTAGAATGAAAACCATTCGAGTTTCACAGTGTTTTGGTTTAACAAAGCGTAAAGTGGCATGCACTTCTCGAGCTCAATTGTTAAGTATATTTTGTTGCAATGTCGCTGCTGATTCATTTTTTATTGACTGACTCTTTAGCTCGTTATTCAAAAACTAAAAATGTATCTCAACATTCTTAAGATTTCATAAGAAATCATTCATCTTTTGCATTTTTTTGCACCTCGAAGCAGACCTTAAAAGTGCGTTCTCAATAAAAGCGTAGATCAGAGAACTCGTTTTTCTTAAAATTCGCACGTACGTTTTACAATATTAAAGCAATTGGCTTTTGTTGACATTGACTTTATTCTCACTTTCTTATAATCTTGTTTCACCAGTAGAGTTGCGCACACATTGTTTTTTTTTTCTGTTAATCATTCTTCTTGTCTATCTTCTTGGCCTTTAAGTCCCTTATATTTCAAATTCGCGAACTAATGTCATTCACTAAGTTTTTTTTACTTTTTATAGTTTTTATTCATTGTCTTAATGCATTTAATCGCGATAACAAATCTACAAAAATATAGCATCGACTCTTCTTTACTTATCACTTCTCGTTATATTAATCCAATAAATGTTTTTTTTTTTTATTTCTTATTCACTCAACACATTGGCGATTCTCGACACCACACCCGTTCATTTTGCAAATATAACTGCTATTCTGTTAAATCGTGTTCGCAGTGCTGTCAGACTCTTTTTAACCTTTTCTCCATGTCTCGTCGACATTCTTTCGCTTTCGTCAATATAAAAAAAGAGTGCTCTTCGCCACCTAGCAAAGATGACTTTATCTGCCAACAGAACTTGGCAAATTTCTACTTTAAATTAGATTCTTCAACATAATCATCTTTCGTATATAAGCTTAGTGCGTGATCAACACACCTAAGAGTATTTTCTATATACATCGATCGTATCGTTACTACTTTGCGCTTGCCTTTCGTGTATGTACAATTAATGATCGCTGAACATTTACGAAACGTGCTAGACGTTTTCTGATCTCAAAAACAAAGCGCAGTACAAATCAATCGCTTACAAACCCTTTCTTTTTCCTTGTGGCGAATTTAAAGCTGACAAATAAGCTAGATAATATCAAACAATAGCAAGACTGAATAAAAAAGTTAAAAAAAAAAAAAATTACTTGCATACGTTGACTTCAGCTTTCAGCAAATAGTCGTAGCACACATTCAGCTTTCGCGATTCAAACGATGCAAACGAATGCACATACAAAATAAGTGACAATATTTCGCTCACTTATGTCACGAAAAAATTTCTCAAACGCAAATGCAAATAAATATATATTTTATGTATAATTCCTATACATTCACGTTTACTAACGCATTTGTTCTCGCACATCGTCTCGCGTTCTACTTTACTTGCCGAACTTCGGCTTCAGCAGTGTCTCGAAATTGCTAAGTTTTCGCAGAGAGTTTTGCGTGCACTCGCACTTACGTACATCTCAGGCATACGTATATAAAACTATAATCACATCGTCTTTATTTACACGCACTCTTTACTTTACTCTCGCTATTCATTTTTTTTATCAAATCTCACGAGAATTTATGAAAAAAAAAAAAGAAAAAAAAAGTAAACCTGCCCATTCAATGCCGATCATTTCTCAGAGAGAATTTATCATTCTTGCGATGCGTACAGCTTTTGTACGCACGCATAACTTACATATAGTAAACCTACGAGAACTCTAAACCTAAATCCTGTATAAATATATATATTTCACTTATATGAAAAGCATCAGTCTCCTTGCGCTCGAAGCTGTGCACGATAGTCCACTCCGAAAAACGCTTCGCAACATTAACAGCCCCGTTAAAGTTTGTAAGAATTTTCTCCTTTCGAAAATGTCGGAGAGAGAAAAATAGAGTATGCGGGAGCGGGCTATCGAGACGGCCGAGGTGAGCATTTCATATAATACCGGAAAATATATATTTTCATCGTAAAAAAAATAATCACGCTCCTTAAGTTAATTAATCATCTATAGCAGTTGACGACTCGTTCTGGCTGGTAAAATTAGTGCATGCATACCCTAATCAGTCGGAGTACATTTCCACGATGGTTCGAGCAAAGCAGCCCTATCAGCATAAGCACAACTTTCATTTTGTCCGTTTCATTATTTCTTTCTTTTTTTGCTTTTAACGTTAATTCTTACCGTTATACATTTTTTTTTTTAAAGTGTGGTACTTTTTTTTTTGGCAGTGAGGACACGTATTGTGTACGTCGACAGTCGAGACAGATTTTCGCGCCTCATCCTTGATAGCGCTAAAATTTTCCTTCGGTTTCTTTTTTTTTTTTTTAATTATTTTTTGGCCCCACCGTAGTTTTATACGCACTGGACCCGTTCAGCGAGTAGTTTTCTCACACTTTTGTTTTTGGTTTGTTCAACGATGTTGCTATATCGCCGAGCAAACTGTCACAAGTTGCAAGGTAACCACTCGGAGATTCAGTTGAAGTGCAACTAGATCGGTTTTTACAGTCTTGAGTCACAATCGGGAGTATAATTTCTAATATTTTTTTTTTTTTTTTTTTCACGTAAAGTACGTTATTTACTTTTTTTTTTTTGTTTTCTCTTTCTAAATTTTCAATTGTTCTTAGTCAAATGAGCGGCGTTCATAGTCGCGTCGCCCTGTCCATTCTCTATATTCTTACCGTTTTCCAGCGCATCGTCAAACTGACCGGGTATACTATAAGCTTCCTTGGTCAAATTTAGATTGGCAAACGAATTCCTGTAAGATTCAATTTTTTCAAATTAACGCTTTGTTAGTTGTATATACCTTCCGTGGTCGCGACCAAAATTTATCAAATTTTTTGTTCATTATTATTATTATTTTTTTTTTACTTTTTTTCTCTAAATTTTGCTTAAAGGAAATGTTCAAAATTACACTTACGAAAGTCCACCTGAAACAGCGTCACTAGCGCTTCTTCCTGTGCCGTTTTTCTTTTCGAAATCTTTAGCCTTTCTAAAAGGGGCCTTCTTTTTTGCGGTAGCCTAAAGTATACGCGGTTATTATAGAACACGAGCGGACAATTATTTATTTGTATAACGAAATTCTATCAAATAGCAGTAGGCACCTTCATTTGTGTCTTCTTGCCGCGACCGGCGTTGACTTGCGTGCGGCCGTTGCCCCGACCCGGGAAAGTCGCGCGACCTGCGAGCGGATTTATGCCTCGGGGGATGCCATACTTCAGTCCACCAATCGATGTCACCTGAAACAATTACATCTCTAAGTTCAACGACTCTTAAGTCCAAGCATTGTATTTATCGTCAAAAAATATTCAGAAAAAAAAAAGTAAAAAGTAAGTAGCACTAATAAATAAACAGGATAAATTACGTATTACCGAATGATCTTGAAGAGGTTTATTATACATTCGGGTTACTCCAAGTTAGGTGAAGTGTTATTTTTTGCACCATTATTTTATCTTAAGAGATGGTGAATGAAATGATCAGTATGTACGGTTAAGCATTCAACAGCATGATTCTTCCTCCAAGTAAACAGGCACTAATTGCAATGATATACTTCTTGCAAATGTATAGAGAGAGACTACAGAGATGGTATATACACTATATTAAAAGAACATTCAGTGGTTTCATTAACTAGAGAAATAAAAGATGCACAAAACAGATCTTACGTGAAACGTGAAATCTGATGAGAATATTTTTTTTTGTTTCTGTATGCATATTACTATTACTACGTTAACAAGCATGCAATGCCATTTATTGTAAAGTATTAAGAAAATTCAGTTGAATGGTTGCATACAAAATATAGTATTTTAAGAAATGCATGGAAATATTAAAATTTAAGAATAGCTCAATTGCATCATTCCATAGATTAAAATGTAGACAGTGCTTAGATGCTTCCAAGAATTTTTTTTCCAATTGATTAATAATAATGATAATTAAGAATACTAATAATAAATATAAGAATTTAGTGCAAGTATAATAAATTAAAAAAATAATAACAATTAGAACTTTTAATGTAATAATCGCTGTTCACGTTAAAGCTGTTATGTGCTATGCATTCCATACTAATTACATTTTTAAAATAACTAACACCATTAAATTATTTAGATAAAAGATAAGTCTTTATTCTAATTTTGACATCTCCAACATGGTATATACGTGTATAGTAACTATTATAGATACAGCATACAAATATACAAAGCACATACTCAGAACAGCTGCTTTACAAAAGTAATGCATAAAAACGTGCAATTATATTTGACCACCACCCAATGAACAAGTGAGTTCCAAGTTACTTAGCCATTTCCTTCGCTGCACTGCGATAGTGATTGCGAAATAACATTAATGATGCAAAGAAATGAGTGAAATAGTGTGAACGACACGAGTACACTACAGTAGAGATTTTGCAGGCACTATTATTTAGGAAGATGATCCGATAATTTTTCCATTAGACATTGATTAGAAAACGTGATAAATTAAAAGAAAAATTGTGAAAAAAATCATCGGAATTTCGATTTCAGCGTGTTAACGGGGGACAGGAACCTCGAGGCTTCCTATATTGGGTTCCATGCCGTGGCTCGGGGGCGGACCGTCGCCAAGAGCAAGGGCCTCCCCTGCCAGGGGTTCTTGTCCCACGTACGCGCATTGATAGTGCATTAGAGCGAGGGCGCGGCTGCACGTGCAACGCTGGCGCTGCTGCTGGCTCGCTAATCGTACCTGTGGGGGCAGTCGTCCACGAGGCGGTCCCTGCAGCGGCTGGGGCAGCCGTCCCGGCTGCCCGTAATTCGCGCCCCACTGGCCCACGACGACACCTGCGATTTCAAGTTGTCCACCGCGGGAGGGTATCGGTCGGCGCATGAGGCCGCGCTGCGGCCCACCGACCACCACGCCGCCCCGTCCACGCGTTAGACCCTCCGTCATTGAACAACCTGCCGGAGGTATGTTCTGCGGAGCAGCCACTCTTATACCTGTTGAGAGAGATAATGTCGTTTTTACTAATAAATTCCCTCTTATTTTTAGTTTTCGAATTCTATTAAACAAGTTATTTAAAGAAAAATATTATGCAGTTGAATCATCGAATGAAACAAAAAAGGATTACCAAAAATAATATGTAATTTAATAGATAATGTCGGTAAAATGTTAACAATAAATGAAGATTACCTGGTGTAAGTGGTAGAGGTGGTCGAGCGTACACGACATTGACTCCTTCAAGAATAGCTTTGCGCATTCTTTCAACTTTAACAACACACTCAATGTATCCACCACACAGTTCCAGAAGATTTTTGGCAATAGTAGCTCGCGCCAACGTATGATGGAATAACTTTCCATCGAAGTACAGCCAAGGACAACACATTAGCCACGGAATTGGTGCTCCACATGCATCGTTTGCTAACAGAGCTGTTTCCACTCCAGCCATGAAAAGACTAGCTAATTGAACCCCTCGAGTGGTTAAAAGAGATAACTGTAAAATAAATTAATCCATTAGTTAAAATTATTAGGTATTTACAATTTATAATACAATTTATAATTATATACAATTAATACAATTATTTGCTCAATTTTTAAATTATTATAAAAAAGAAAAAAAGAAATGCAATACCTGCAAGTCTTGTAAATGCTGAGCATTCATTAATTCAGGGGAGAATGCTTGTACTATAAAGGCATCTAATTCCTGTCGCCGTAAAATCTTTATTTTATCCGAAAATGTCATAATATATCTTAAAAAAAAATAATTAGAATATTTAAAAAAATGTTAATTTTCTTTTGCAGAAAAGAGAAATGCCTTTTATTTTGTTACCTTAATACACAAGCCATGACCAATAAATGTTGTGGGACATAGGCAGTATTGAGCATGAGTGATGTATCAGACTTCATACAAGTTAAAAATCCTCTCAAGCGTCGTCGTTTGTCATCTATTACAGTTCTGAAAATATTAACGTTTTTTTTAATGACATTCAACATTTTTAAATCAATTGAATAATCTATTTTATATTATGCTCACCCAAACCATAATCGCTGTATAGTAGGTACACCCCAACCAATTTGTTCAGCTTTTACTAATTCTGGAGTTTCGTAAGGATTAGCCTTGGACCATATCCATTCTTTAATTATAACATCTGGTACCTCAATTTTGTCGGTTTCTAACAAATAAAAAAATATTTATTTTACAAATAAAAAAATTATTTAACTGTAATACTGGATTAAATCAAATATTGATTAATAATTTACTTACCACCCTTTTCTTTACTCTTTGTGGCTATATATAAACGGTGATGTAAATTAAAAAGTATGGCATAGACCATTTGTCTTACTGGTCTGTATATATAATGTATAGAAGGAAATTCTCTATGATTTTCATCTTCTAGTAACACAGGTAACTTGATTTCTCCATGTACAAGAATTTGGTAAATTTGTGGAGACATCAAACCTTTCTGATGTCTCTCTGAAGCAGTTCTCATTACTTCTGGTACACTAGCAGGTATAGTAGTAGATTTTTCACTTTGTTTAGTAGCTTCAATTGTGGCATGAGAAGGAGAGGTAGCTGACGAGCTACTACTTGAACTTGATGAACTAGTTAAAAGATTGTGAGAACCATTTACTGTGTGACCATTACCTGTTGATAAAATTTTGTTAGTAAACCATTAAAATCCTCACTTAAGGAAGTTTTTTTTACAAAAATATCATTAAGATTTTACTTTGTTCTTCTTCTAA
>JAWWEN010000001.1:14621713-14654149 GCA_035582955.1 Sycophila texana
AATTTATTTGTTTCAATCAAATGTTAATTGAAACAACTAACCATTGATTTCGATTACTTACTTTTTTTTCAGTGTATATCATACTAAATTCATTCTACAATCACATGTAGTAAAAAAAAATCTGCTAATGGCTGTACCAATTTTTCTATCCTCCGAGTTCCTTTTCGCTTTAATAACGATTGCATTAATTTTTATCGCGTCCTTTTTCTCCTTACACGATCAGATTTCATCATTTTTAACGCTCCTCTCCAATTTCAAAATTCCAAGTGTGCAATATCGAAATTCCTCCGTAGCATCAGCGGCAGCTACGTCCACGCGACCAGAGAGCTAAACTCATTAAGACGCGCGCGGCGCGTATTATAATCGAAAGGGAATTCGCCAGCCGCAGCTGCTCGGCGATAGCAGCGGCTCGAAAAAGCCGCTATAATTAGCTCGAGGCGCGGAGCGGCGCCGATAAGCCGGTGACGCCAGCGACGGGGGCATCGCGCCCACGGCATCCGGAGTGCGCCGTTTAATTAACGAGCGCCGTAGCTCGGCCCGTCTCCGGACCCGAGAGCCGTCGGATTGATCGGCTTATCAATCAGGCCGCGCGGCGAAGGAGCAGTCGCCCGAATAAGCCGATGACAAACGTAGCGATTTGTCGCCTGGTATGAGGCCATGAGGGTTCGCTTCTCGCGAGCCCGCTATTGCGGTGGCGGCCTTGCGGTTGTCTTAACTCTGTAAAAGTAAATAAGTGAAATTTGACGAAAATGAGTGAATAGTTACTTATTGTACGTGAAAAATCTTCCACTTCCTTCAATAAGTGGGAGATATTTAACGTGAAATACGTGACTATTCACTTATTCTAGTAAAATTTCACTTATTCATTTTTAAAGGGAAGATCGGTAAGAAATTATATGCTAATCGTGCCTACTGCGAAGTGGATTTTTACTATAGACAGTGAACTGAGACGAGACGAGATTTGTTCTGCAAAATTTTGGTTAGATAAAACGAGATCGTGCCTTGTTCCAAAAATTTTTAAGACAAAAAAGAATGGAATTTATACGAACTGAGGGTATTGAGGATCTTTAAGAGTCTTAAATATTGAGATTCTCGTTTCGGAAACGGTTGATTTCTCGGAAAAACCGAGCGTCTTGAAGCCAAAACTTATGTGGATTCGAGATTTTTTTTGTAGCAAGAGTATCATGAAGATCGAGATTCTCGAGAGAAAGACTTGAAAAGCATCAAGAAACTTTCTCGAGATGAGAATCTTGACTTTGGGACGAGATTTTTTTATGTCCTTTTTTATGTCGTACGAGAAAAATTTGAAACTTTCTCGTCTTTGTAGCTTTAGAATATCGAGAAGCACTAGGTTTAGATTTTTGTAGTTTTTATAAAGATACTGCGTAAAGAGCAAAACTGTAATCTACAAAACGAAAAATTGAAATACATTATAGAATTCTTTACGGCTTTAACAATGAAAGTAAATAAATCTACTACGAATAAGAAAAAATTTAAAAAAATAGAATCTCACACAATTTGAAATAAGAACTACTTGTTTGCTAAAAGTGGATTTAAAAAGTATGTAAATTAAAATTAAAATGCTTATAAAAAATTATTAAAGATCAACTCACTTGGATACATGAATCGAGTAGGTATATTGAAAGTGCGATAAATTTCGTCAGTTCTAGGTCCAGAAAGCTCGAGTCTCTCCGTTACTTTCCCATCCTTCTTATCTCCACGGCTCTCCTTGCAGTCACCCTCATCCTGGCAGCCGCAGGGACGCTTTTTCGGAATCTGCTTTATGACCTCGTGAAAGCAGTCTCCTTCCGATTTGCATCCGCAAGCCAGTCTGCATGGATCCTTCTTCGGAATCTCGTCGAAGCAGTCTCCTTCTGCTTTGCACCCACAAGGGAGTCTACCAGGCATCGCTTGAGTCTCCTCATGGAAGCAGTCTCCTTCCGATTTGCAACCACAGGCCAGTCTCTCGGCTTCCTTCTTCTTCTTACGGCAACAAGATCCCTTCTTCTGGCAACAGGATCCCTTTTTCTGGCAACAGGATCCCTTGGACTTGTGTTCCCCAGACATCTTGTGGCAGCAGGGCTTCCCACTCTTGCAGCAGCACGAATCTTTTTTCGGCGCCTTTTTCTCTTCTTCGTGGAAGCAGTCACCTTCCGACTTACATCCACATTCGAGCTTCACCTTCTTCTCACTCTCCCCTTGAAAGCAGTCCCCTTCCGCTTTGCATCCACATGGCAATTTCTTCGGGGCGTCATCGAAGCAATCTCCTTCCGATTTACATCCACACTCGAGCTTCACCTTCGCACTCTGCTCCTGGAAGCAGTCCCCTTCCGCTTTGCACCCACATGGAAATTTCTTCGGCGACTCGCCGAAACAATCTCCCTCGAATTTACATCCACACGGCAATTTCCCCTTTCGCCCCCCATCTACGAGGCAGTCCCCTTCATCCTTGCAGCCACAAGCGAGCTGCCCTTTAACCTCCTCGTGGAAGCAATCCCCCTCGGATCTGCATCCGCACGGCAGCCTCTTTCCCTTCTCCGCTTCCTCGTGAAAGCAGTCCCCCTCGGAGCTGCATCCACACGGCAGCTTCACCTTCCCGACCGCCTGGCGGTAAGCATCGTCCCTGCAGAGTCTGGCAACCTTCCCGCCAGCATCGGAGGCGTGCCCCTTGCCCTGGCAGCAGCCGCCCTTCTCGGCCGGCCTCTTGGATTCCTCCCGCGTACGCTGGACCACCTCCACGGAGTCGGACTTGCAGCACTCTCCCCCCGAGCAGCCGCAGGTCATTTTCTCAGGACCATCGCAATGCCTATTAAACGCGCCGTTCCGCACTGTAGGGCCGCGGCCGCCCCGATGGGCGCGAAAGTTGTTCGGTCGTTATGGCGACGAGGCACGCCACGTGTGAGTCGTAATTTGGGCATTGATCGGATTCTCGCGGCAACGGCGCGAGAAATCCGATGGATTATTTATTTAAAACACGCTGGTGGTGTTTATTTATACCCTATGCGATCGTTCAGATTGGGTTGGGATAATTAGTTCTCTGGTGCGTTTGCGAGGAAAGTTTTGAATTTTTCATTTTGACTGCCTGATTTAAATTTGGAAGAGTAATTATATTTGTATTATGCGAAATAATTACTTAACGAGTGTCTCCTATTATGTAAAATGGTACAAATGGTACTGAGTACTCTTGAATAAGAGGGTGCTTTAGTGGAAGTGCGTTGAATATAAAGAGAGCTCTGAAGTACGTAAAAGCCCACCCAATGCAGGTGCCCTTGACCCAGCCTTTTCTTTAAACTTCAAAGCTTTTTTTTTATATTATTTTTTAAACGCTAAGATTACGTAAAAAAAGATTTTGTACGTCTAGACATAGGCGTTATTCCAATATTTTTCATTTTAGATTCTATTTAGGATTTTATTGATAAAAAAAAATTTAGTGAAAACGGTCAATTTGAATTATTCAATACCCAAATATTTTTACACTATTTAATTTAAAATACTATGAATTCTGTTGTTACAGTAGTACTTCTAAATTCTTTAATAAAACCTCGGGGCTGTAAAGCAGAATGCTTCATTATCTGTAGGGTCTATCTGAGATAAAATAGAGTTACATTGATAAACGTAGCGTTAGGTAGAAATTTTATGAAGAATGAATTTAAATCATTAAATAATTAAATTTTTGATAATTGATTATTTATTGATCAAATTAAAATTGTTGTATAACTTATAACATTTTTCTTAAGATGATTATCAAACGCTGATATTGAGAATAATTACCTTACCGAAGTATAATAATTATTATGCGTTGCTGGTAAAATACAACCATTGCACACAAATCATAATAAATAATTACTCATTAATTTTAATAATAATTGTTAAGAAAATTAAATAATTTAGCTTTTACTGCGATAAATAATAGACATCTCGAGTGGAAATTATTCTACAAAAAAATACCGAATCAGCATAGGCATCAAATTTGGACCATGTATAAGCATATAGTGCCGATTAGATGCCCGAGATAAATTCTCGATTCGGGATATGGTAGAAATCTGTACGGCCAACTCAGATAGTTCAGTCGATTATGTTTAAAATCGGGTGGTTCCGTGGTGTAGCGGTTATCACGTCTGCTTTACACGCAGAAGGTCGCCAGTTCGATCCCGGCCGGAACCACAAGTTTCTTTTGCATTTTTACAATTTTTTATTAATATTTTTACTGATGACCTGATGCCTGATGACTGACGACACCAGATGACTACTAATAACTAATGATTAAGGAAGTGATCTTTTTCGCGAAGTCTAGTTTTCTACTTATTTTTATGTAATTGACATAAGAAACAATGTTTAAATTTTAATGTTTAATTTCTGATTGGTTTCTGTAGAGTTCTTATATACATGCTTCTCCTAAGTATTTGTTATTTATTTGAGAAAAATATGTGTTGACGGAAAATTACGAGGATTATCACTGTACTATATGCGTGGAGAGATGTTATGTATGGACTATGAGGGCGCCACTGTCGGAGTGAGCTATGCCGCGAGTGAAACCGCGAGAGAGTCTCAGACGCTAACTGACCGCTGCCATGAGCACACAAGCCTATTTTCACTGTATTAATTATTATACCTAGTAATAAACTGTTTTACGTTATTAATATAACTAAAGTATTTATTTAATCCTGTTACGGATATTACAATCACGTAAAAATTTACAATACGGCCAACTGTCCCACAATTACGTTTTTTCATTTAATTTTGCAGATTCAAGATATCGATAGATTTGAATGGGATTGCGGTCTCAAAATGTAGATATTTCACGTAATTTAGAGATAAAAATTCAAATTTCGCGCCACAAAATAGCAGACGAAAATACAACTAATTTACTTATAACAATTAATAAAAACAAATACTATTAATTAACTACTATTAATAATTATTTGATAAATATCATTTCCGGCTGGTGTCTATAGAGAACACTCTGCGCGCCTTTTTTAATTAAATCAAAAAACGCGCTTCTGGGTCTATCGAATCGAACTCGAAGAGGCGCGCGAATCGATCGCGTCACTCGAGCCTCGAATCGAGGCGATCCCCTCTGTCCCCTCCTCCGCAGAAGCGTACAGAGCACCACAGACGCAAGCGAGGGACGAAGTGAATTGGAACGATGTCAGATCAGTGAGTATTTTTCGCATCTTCTTACAAAGAAAATCAAATCCGCCGTTTGAGCGTGCAGCTCAAACAAGTTCCCAAGCTCGTGCACCGTTTGAAAGTGCAGTTCGCCCGGTAGCGCGGCACCACAGGCCCTACATCGCCTCGGCACACTCGAGGCACAGTGTGAAGGTTAGCAATCAAGTCGCTTCGTACGATGACGTAGTTAGCATCTGTGCGCGTAAAAAGCAGCGACCCGCCGCAGCTGGAGTCCGTTTTGCCCCACGGAACGCATACGAAATCGCCTCGGGCTGCGACTGCACTTTCATTCGGGGAGTCCGATGCTTACGTGATCGGCGCACGCAAAAACAGACACCTTCCCTCGGCCCGTAAAAATGCTTACGTTCCATTTTTTACGCAGTGACGATACCCTGTTGGATGAAGATCTCGGAGACGAAGAGTACGACTTGGGAAACGACGAGGAAGAAGCGCTTTTAGCCGATGACTGTGAATTCGAGACGGTGAGCGTATAAGCGGCGCATTCATTTTTTGTTCGCTTAATGCCGCATATTTGTAATCTTTTTATAACTTTTTAATTGATTTAAAAGTCAAGTCAATCATTTTTAGTGTAAAACCTTACGATAAGAAAGTGATCGATCACTGTAAACTAGATTTATACACACACACATATATATATATTATCTATATATATTTATCGAGCATGATTCCAATTTCCTTACATCTATGTTTTGTTGCGAAGTCAACACTTTATTGTTTAGGTGCACGAAAATTAAGCCAGTCGTTCAATTTCGATGTAGGTTGAACTTTTTGTCCCTCGCGTATTATGTACTTTGAATAACAGATTTTCTATAATTGAAATTATATAAGCCCCGTAATGACCCAAATCTTGGTGTGTCGTAGGAAAGCTTAATAATATTTCACTATGTCGCTGCAACCTGATAATGTAAAAATAAAGAAAAAATATTAAAAAAAAAAAAAACAGAAAAAAAAGAAGTTTTAATAAAAAAAAAAAAAAAAGAAAAAAAATTAATCATAAAACAAGTTAAAGGTTGCAGCAGTACAAACCGTATATTAAATTTCTTGATAAAAATATATCTGAAAAATTATAGTTGGACATGTATATGAAACTTACAAAGCTCTGAATTATTATATTGAATTTTATAATGCGTGATCACCTAGAGTGTTAACTTACTACTGAATGAATTACTTTCTTGTATTGAGAGTAATTTGAAAATGAAATCACAGAGGAAAAAATATAAAAACCATTTTATTTGTAATATACTTTTATATTTTACAATATTTTAAAAACAATTATTGGTTTTAATTTAAGAATTTACATAGTAATACATAGTAGTTAGTATATTTAAAATTTTATAAAACTTAAAATGTTATAATTATATTCATTTTTTTTTAATACTTTCTAAATTCTGTAGCATTTAAGAAAATAACGACTATTTTTTAAAACCATCTATAGTTGTAATAATCTGAATAGCTACAAGAAAAAATGTACTTTTCTGTATTTTTATCCTCTGATTTTTGACTGTGTGAATGGGTGAATTTAATTTTACTCCGTCTTGGTATTTTATTTTTTCTTCGATCAGTAATTTGCATAATTACTGAAATGTATTTGACTTATAGTCATCTTCAATTCATTATACAATTGTTTTCATTTTTTCGTGCAATGTACTTGCTGCCTAGTTACTTAATTCTATTGTAAATAGTGTTACATGGTTTGATGTATTTTGCTGATTAATATTCTTCTGTTAGTTCAGGAAATTTCAAGTTTACATATGTTTATTTTTCATTCTCAAAAATCTGTAATTTTATGCACCAATATATCATAATTATTTTATTATAATTATATATTCATAAAAATAAATCAATTATTTCCATAGTGTTAATGAAATCCTTTAAAGTTTTCAAAAAAAATTACAAGAATATTAAATAAAATTAATATTTTACATCAAACCATATAACTTCTACATTTGTAATTCCAATAATGTATGATCGCAATTTTAGTATCACAATGCATAATTTTATTTACGAATACTACAGGTATTAGTGATACTTCTTCCTTCTAACAGCTGTTAATTGTATAAAGCGATTTGCAACAAATTTAATGCTAAGTGACTAGAGGAAACTATCATAACATAGTTGTATAATTGCGATTTGTTTGTTTTGTTTTGTAGCAACTTACATTACAATAATGAAAAAATAATTTTGAATTCATTTTAATTAAAATTCTTGATAATTTTCTAAACAGTTAATATGCTTTGATAAATACATTAACAATAAAATTTTCATCTCATTTATTACAATTGTCTTGATTGAAAAGTTAAATTGTAATAGTAACATTGCTACTAAACAAAATTATAACTTTTTTATACTGATGTTACACATCTTGCGTTTGACTGTAATAGTCACAATATGTTAACCATAAGTACCTCAAAAATTGAAAATTAATTTTAGGTTTCTAATCCAATTACTTGGAAAAAGTAAAATTTTATAAATATTAATAGATAATCAATTTCATTTGATAAAAAAATTTTTAAATTAGTTAAAATATTTTTTCTTTCAAAATTAATAAGTTACTTTTTTAATGTGTATACAAAATTAATACAATTGCAAAAAATTATTTGGCTAGAATATAACTGAAATTTTAAAATCACTTTAAACTACAACAGTATCAATATAAATGTAAAAATGAAATTTTATTTTTCATCAGATCAATATGCATATAAAATCAGAGTACAGGGTTTATCTCCTTGTAAACCCAGTAAAAGAAAATTTGTTTTTAATAGACTTAGATTGTATTGTAGTCAATAAGGATAACTTTCAGTCGATACACCGCATGTATTCGATATTTTCATATCAAATGTTCGCAATTTAGTTACCCGAGCAGCAGACTATATCTAAAGGAGAAGAAGAAACAGATGATGTGCTGGAGCTGGGTGTAACTGATGCACTTGATGATTTGGAAGCAGAAGAAGAAAATGTTCACTCCAAAGGAAACATTGAGAAACATCAAAAAAATGAGATCCATGAAAGCAAGTCACTGGAGATTGAACCTATTCATGAACAATATGAGCAAGTTACTTCTCAGGAGAGGCAAGATCATCACTCAGAAGAAGAGCCGGATATTCCCATTGTACGACCTAAGGCTGATTTGCGAGAGAAGCTGCGTGAAAAATCAAACAGTCATCGGGAAGTATTATCTGCAAGTCAAGCAGTTGAAGATGATGATGCTGAAGAAGCCAAGGAAAGAAGAAACAGATTCCAGAGTGAAAGAGTCATGGTTCCAACAAAAATGAATCATGAAATTCCAGATTCACTGGAAAATGTTGTCACTTCAGAACAGCACAGACCACATTATCGAAATCGGGACAGAGGGGATAGAATTGATAGAGATAGAACCGATAGAGATAGAGGTGATAGAGATAGAAGTGACAGAGATAGAGGTGAAAGAGACAGGTGTGATCGGAGTGATAGAAATGACAGGGGTGATAGGGGAGAAAGAGATCGAGCTGACAGAGGAGATCGAAGAAACATCAGAGGAAGAAGTGGTGGAAGATACGACACTCATCCATCTGGCAGGTAAATGTTCATTATTAATTATTAACAAAAACAAGATTTTTAAAAAGCTTTTCATTTTAATTTTAAAAAACTTGTATAGTTTATTTATTTGTTTATTTAATTAATTAAAATTTATTTTAAAAATTATAAATTTGAAAGATATCTTAAATGTATTATAAATATAGCAAAATAATGTTTCACAGGTATCACCATGCACGTGGACCTCCTACATCAAATCCACAACCATCTTTCAGAACGCCACTGTTAGAAAATCGTCCACCTTTTCCACCAGGACCTCCAAGTAATGTGCCTATGCAGCCACATCATCAAATGTATCCACATCACAATTCTCAAGGGCAGCTGCCCTATCATCACCCTTTAACTAATGGTCCTATGCCTGGTCATCCTCATTTTGGTGATCCTCGGCTACCTATGCTGCCAAATCAATTTCCAGAACAAATTAGACCACAGGCACCAAGGATGAATCCTCCGAGGATGGATTACGGGCCAAGGGGCCCACCACCATCAGGACCTCCTGGTCACTCGGGACCTCCTGGTATGCCAGGCCATCCACCTGGCCCTCCAGGACCTGCGGGACACCCTCCTGGCCCTCCAGGACCTGCAGGACATCCTCCTGGTCCACCAGGTCCTCCTGGCCCTGGATCGGCTTACAACTGCCCTCCAAATCAACCTCCTTTCGGGCCAAATCAAGGCATGTTTCCCAGTCATGGAATGCACATACCTGAAAGAGGACCTCATCCAGGAAGTCAAGGTCCTCCCCTGCCTATGATATCTGGTCCAAGTGGATCCCACATGCCATCAAATCAAGGGCCTATAGTTCCAGTAAGCCAAGGAGTACCATCACAAGGTTTTCCTCGATCACAAGCAGCAAACCACCCAGCATCTCATCCAAATCCACCTAGTCAACCAGTGTATGAAGGCAGAATTCAGTACAACGATTCACAATTTGAAGGTCATTCTCAGTTTGATGCCAGGAGTTCATATAATAATCCACCAGTGAGTCAATTTAACAATAGTGTACCACAGCAAATTTCTTTACCTATTACACAAAATGCACCACAACAGATTCTCATCACAAACGTCCCAGGAGTTCCGAGCATCCCAAATGTTCCAGCTTTACCAACTGGTCATAAAATATTGATTAATCCACATTTTAGAGGAAACCAAACAAAAAGTGATGGTAATTGATAAATATTTATTTTAAAAAATTTTAATTTTCGTATCATTTGTTACAAATATATTTTTTTATTAACAGCAAAAACGGCTCAAGATCCTGCAGACAAATTTGTGCAAGCACTAAGAAGCGCGTCAAGCGCTAATTCTCGAGATAATCGTCCCAGCAATCCAACTAAAAGTGATGTAAGGATTACATTTTTTTATTTATTCTATTTATTATTGTAACTTAATATTTGTGTTACATAACTGGATAAAAAATTAACTATAAATTATTTACTATAGGACCCTTATTCATACTTTTCGGATGTTTGGCAAGAAACTAAACCTCAAAGATCTCATAATACAAGTTCACGTAGATCTTACTCTCCTGAAAGTAATTATTCTAAAAGTGGTAATTACAGTAATTACGACAATAAATACAAATCGGAAAATCAAAGATCTCATAGAGATGGTCATGCAGAGGTGAGAGTTAAATATTTATTTTATTGTTATTTTTTTTAAAGACTTGTTAAATTATAAGAAAAGTAATCTTGTTTTCTGAGTTGTATTTTAATAAAAAAATGTTTTTTCTTTACAACAGGAGCACAGATGTTCTCGTGACACATATCGAGAAAGAGAGTTGTCTCCTAGGCCACGAAATGATCAAAAAAGTTATTTATCATCTCCTACCAGTAGCAATTATCGTAATGACATTGATCACAGTTCGAAACATGAAGGAAAAGCTAGTCCTTTGAAAAGTGAAAATAGTAAGTCAATAAATTCTCAAGGAAGGGAAACTGTTAGATTATCACAAAAAAGAATAAACGAGGATATAGTGGATAAAAATGTAAAAGAAAACAGTCCAAAAAAATTGAAGCCTAATGTGAGACATCAATTAATAGAAAAGCCAATTGAAAAACCAGAAAAAAAGGTGAGCATTATCATCAGATTTTATGTTTTTATATTAATTATTAAGATGCACAATGATTTAAATATTTTCTCATTTTTATTTCAGGAAGAAGATATGGATCCTGAAATGAGGGAATATCGAAAGAAAATGGAGGAGCAGAAACGTCTTCGAGAAAAAATTCTTCGGGAAAAGGAAAATCGTCGAAAACTAGCGGCTATGGAGAAGCAAAAACCACAAATGTCAACGGATGCGAATAGCACAGGTTCATATTATTTATAAAAATTTAAACGGTAATTGAAACTGGCAAGATTTTAACCATTTACTGTTTGTAGATAATATAAAGCAAGAGTCAACAATAGCAGCAATCGCAAAAGAAAACTCCAAGGGCAAAATTAATGTTGCTGTTGGTAGAGGACGAAGCCGACTAATTAATGTGCAGTCTACAGAGGTATAGCAAAATCTCTTATTCCTCTCACTTCTGTAGAACTGCAAAATAAGTTTATTTTATACGACACTGTATAAAGAGCACGAAAGTTTTTACTAGTTTTTTTTTTTCGCGACTTTTTCAAGACAAGTCAATTCTTTAACTACTTAAAACTATTTTATATCAACAATATTTTCGTTGTACATTTTTTACTTAGATATACAAACTCATTAATGTGATAAGCACCTTGAGCTTATGCTTAGACAACTAATTGAATAATTTTAATCAGAATTTGTTTTATCGAGAATATTCACTACTGCCATTTTATCTTTACTGATTGATATATAAAACTTTTTATTTTCACTAGAGAGACAAAGTCTTGTTGTTATTTTGTACTTTTCTCTCGACTCCTACTCCTTTGTATCGTTTTTATTGCGATACAATTCGGACGCGCATTTTTCACATGAATTTATTCAATTTTATTGTATGTTTTTTATTTATTTGAATAAAACTTATATTTTTAAATAAATTTTGTTTTCCTGTTTATTCCCTATAAGTATTTTTTTAATCTTAACGTCATTATTCAGAATAAATACCCTTTTCTTTTGTTAATCATATCTTTCCAAAGAATCAATGTTTCTACTTAAAGTAAACTGCAAGAATAGTAGTATAGAACAGAAAAATGTAGGAAGAAAAAAAGGAAGGAAAAGGCATTTGAAAAGTTTGAATTGATCGGGAAGGTTGTACTTGTATTTTTTGTTGTAGGAAAAAGCGCCTGGTATGCGCGTCGTTCGCACGGTACAGAGCGTGAAGCAGCCAAAAGTGATCGACGAGGAGGAGGAGGACGACGGCGGCAAAAGCGAGCTCCTGTCGAGGATAGTCCTAAATAAAGCGAAGAACGCGCAGAAGGGCCTGCTGCAAAAGAGCGGCGCGCAAAACTCGCAGAAGGCCTCGATCGTGCAGGTCGCGAACGCCAGCCGCCAGCTCGGCCAAATAAGGCAGCTGCTGACCAACTCGCAGAGGATCGTCGTGCAGAATGCGTCGAATGCGCAGCAGAAGCAGCAGCTGCAGATCGCCTCGCCGGAAAATCAGCAGCAGCAGCAGCAGCAGCAGCCTCGCCAAAGGATCGTCGTGCACAAGGCCGGCCAGGAGGCCAAGAAGCTCGTTAAGTCGAACGTCGTTAAGATCGACAATTTGGCCGCCAGTACAACTGAGGCCCAAATACGCCGAATGTGCCAAGGGATCGGCAGTATCGAGGTGACTATTTTTACCTAAACAAAAAAAAAAAAATCATCGATATTTGCGATGCCACCGTAGCACCAACGCTTTCTTACGTCCACTTTCGACGCTCTTCACCATTTGCTTTAATCGTCCTCCTTTCTTTTTTTTTTTACTGTATTTCTCTTGTAGTCAAAGCTCGTGTGCCTTTCGTACTATTTTTTAAAAACTTGCATTTAAGAAGGGTCACAAGTGCAAAAGTGTTTCTCAGTCAGTAAATTTAAATAGCTTTTATAATTAGAATGCCATTTTTACTATTCTATATAAATTTAGGATTTTCTCAAAAGTATATAAATGTTAATGAGTAAAGTATTACCGTCAAAAAAGTACTTTTCAAATTATCATTGAATGATAGCTATTACATTAATATGCTTTAGAAATTGTTATTCTGTAGAAATTAATTTATTATTGTAATGCAATTATCTAATCGAGTGGTAAACCTGCCTTTATATTCAAATATTTACAATACATTTTAAAGTTTGTAATGATCATTATATGTATACACATATTAAATATTTGTTAAACTATATTTTTCTATGCACATTTCAATTTGTTAATAATATTGCTACTGAGCAGTAGTTGTTAAATATATTTAAAAAAAATATCTTAGAAGAGCAGAGCGCTCAATATAAAAAAGCATGTTTTAAGTGATCTATTTTTCTGCTCAAGTAACAGTCAAAGTTTCAAGACAATACGATTGTATGTTACCTTTTACATGTACTAATAAAATACTCTTCTATTATTTAGTTTGTGCATGGTAATATTTAGAAATATTTTTTCTACACATTATATATAAGTCTATTGGCTATTATAAAATATTGTACATATTATTCTTACTTTTATACAAACATTGAGGAATTCATTATGAATTTCCCAATTTTTTACTATTTATTTTTTTTATTTTTCTACATTAATCTTTTCTGTACTCTTAATATAATGGAAATTCTTATTTATTTTCTAATCTATGTATACTTTAAAGTAAATACTAATGGAAGTATTTTTCAAGATTCTATTTTTTTCTAATATAGCATTTGTTACTTAAAGTAGTATTAAATCAGTAAAGAATTATCACTGAATGAAAAAATAACTATTATTTTGTCTTTTATAATTTTATGTAAAATTTTATCTCGCAAAAATTGCTTCTAGTAAAATTAGCAATTTTTAGTTGTTTTTTGCTTTACTTAAAAAGTTCTAATGTTAAGAAATTAGAAAAAAAAATTCATTTGAGAAGTATTAAAAAAAAAAGGATTAAATAGAGATTAACAAAAATATATCCATTGGTAACGAAAGACGTGTTAACTGCGTGTAATACTGCTTTCTTCTACCTTTATGCTTTACATCCAAATTTAGCGTTTTTATTCTATGTAGAATTTTTTATATCCAGCTTATAAATCTACCTTGTACATAGTGATCGACCTGCTTATCATAAAAAAAATCTCCTACTTTTATAAATATGATTAATAAAGAGATGAGAGAATAAAATAGTAATATTGTATTTTCTTTTTCTGTGTGTTGATGTTGTAGAGTGTACAAATGGGCGACGGTAACGCTACGATCGTCTTTAAAACTCAGTCCGCTGCCATGGTTTTTCACAAAAAATATCAGCGAAAAATGCTGGACCTGTCGCTGATAAAAGTTCAGTTAGTTCCGCAAAGCGGTACCACTAAGACGTCAACTTTAGCCTTGAAAACTTCCAGCAAGGATTCGAAAAAAAGTCCAAATTAGTAACGCGTTTAATGAACTTTAGTTGTGAATGTGTTGTTTAACGAATAAAAAAAAGTGCGTCATTATTTTTTGATCGAGGATCTACGAGAATTTTCCTCGATAAGTACTTCAGTGTATTTTGTATATATTATATAAAAATAATGCTATATATATAATTTAAGCACATGTCGGTAAGGCATTAGTAAACATTTTTTCGTTAAAGAGAAAAAAAAATGAGATATATATAAATATATATATATATTGTAATGATTTGTAAAATAAAATAGGCTGTTTTACGGCTACTGTAAAAAAAATTGTATGTGGCATGAGCAATTTTCATCTGCCTTAATATAATATAACGTCATTTCATACAATTAATACTGATCTATGTGAAGTATTGTAAGACTATGTACATTCTTTTTTTTATAATTTATCATATTATTTTAGAAAATGACATATACGAATAAAAATTAATTGACAAATAATCTTGTGTTTTTCACCTTCAATTTTCCAAAACGACAATCACCCCAATTGTTTGCAAGTACTTATTTGTCTGTCTTATCAGAGAATATTGCAAATATTCAAGATAACAATTTTACATTAATTACTTATAGTCGCAGGCTGATAAAAAAAAAAAAATAAAAAAAATTAGATCAAATTCATTTACCTTTGCAAAGACTTATTTTCTTAATTACTAATGAAAATAACTGAAATCTGAATTAATTTAAACATATTTTATTTAGACTAAAAGTGGAAAATAAACATTATTGTTTACAAAAAAGTAACAGAATTCTAGCACACATCAACATACATTTTTACATTCTTGCATTCTTTAACAGGATGATTCATTCGTTCACTGGTTTGAGGCAACGTTTTTCAAATGCACGGCGTGAGATACTTATATCTTTATTTACGTAAAGTACGTAACTTTTATTTTGTATTTATATTCAACTGTTCCAATTGATTGAAATCTCATTCCTAAAATTTATCGAATGCATCGATAGAACTATAGTAACATTAACCAACGATGTACTTGAATGATATCACAAACAGAAAGTGTTATATGATAAACGCAAGTAAAACTTTTTTTCTATTGGTGTAGATTCAAACGCTTAAATTTATTGGCATTTTGTGCTAATATTGTTGGCCAACTTGTTCGGTGATTTTCTTTTTATCAATCTTATGAAAGATGCGTGATATTCATTCGTGGTGTGTAACCTCTTTGTATGTCAAAGCAAAATAAAAAGAAGTCTATTTGTATTGACCGAAAAGCTGTGCTTTCAGATTACGTAATCGCACATGACTATTAAACTTGTACATCTTTCAACTCTCCCTAATTGCATGATCTTATAAACATAAGCATCCTTTATGTATTTAAGTAAACGAAATATTTTTTATTACAATTTGATTTTTTTTAAAATTCCATTCGATGCCGAATGATTCAAACAATACAACAATTAACTTAGCAATACTTTTATTACAAACTTTTATTTACAAAATCGAAGTACTTATAACATAATTAAGTAATAAAACGTCTATTTAAGAATAAAAGGGCAAAGTAAAGGATGCCAATGTTTGCTTCAATCGGAAGTAATGATACAGTGCTGGCAGATGTTACTGGCGCGAGTGAATCTCGTTCGAACGACCGTGGTGACGCGCTTGTAATCAGTCTTTAAATATGGCACCGGTCACATTTACATCATGCCTCCCATGCCGCCCATGCCTCCCATACCGCCCATGCCACCCATTCCAGCTGGTCCCGGTGGGTCCTCCTTTGGGAGTTCGGTTACGACCGCCTCAGCGGTCGTAAGGAGGGATGCGACTCCAGCAGCGTCGGTCAGAGCAGTGCGTACGACTTTGGTGGGATCGATGATGCCCTTTTCGATCATGTCGACGTACTCGTTGTTCATGGCATCGTAACCGAGCTTACCCTCGGACACCTTGGCAACGACGACGCTGCCGTCGACTCCAGCGTTTTGCGCGATCTGAAGGCAAGGCATTCGCAGCGCGTTCGCTACAATGTTGATACCGGTCTTCTGGTCGTCGTTCTTTGGCTGAAGAGTCTGCAGGGAAGGTGCGCATCTCAGAAGGGCGGTACCACCTGTTGAGAAGACCATGCAACTTTTTATTTATTTCAATTTTTAATTGACATTTTTAATGTCTAGGAAAATATACGTTACCTCCGGGAACAATGCCTTCTTCAACTGCGGCACGAGTAGCATTCAGTGCATCGTGAACGCGATCTTTCTTCTCGTTGACTTCGACTTCACTGCTTCCGCCTACCCTTAAAACTGCTACTCCGGATGCAAGTCTGGCCAATCGCTCCTGCAGCTTTTCCTTTTCGTAGTCAGACGTTGTGTTTTCAATCTGATCCCTGATTTGATCAGCTCTTCTGTCAATGTCAGCTTTCTTTCCCTTACCCTTGAGAAGAAGAGTATCGTCTTTTGTGATAAGCACTTCTCCAACTTGTCCTAAGTCAGTCGGCTAGACAAAAATAAATAAATAAATATGTTAAATTTTTTTTTTCAATATTTACAAATTTATCTATGTAAGTAACAGCTTACCTGAACATCTTCTATTTTAATCAGGTTGGCATCATCGCCGAAAACAATTCCTCCAGTAGCAATAGCCATGTCTTGCATGGTTGCTTTTCTGTTATCTCCAAATCCAGGAGCCTTAACAGCAGCTACTTGCAGACCAATCTTCAGCCTGTTGACGACCAATGTTGAAAGAGCTTCACCATCGATATCCTCAGCAACGATGACAAGTGGTTTGCGTTGAGAATTGGCAAGCTCCAGAGCTGGAATAATACTTTGCACTGAGGAAATTTTTTTCTCACTGAACAAAATCAGAGCATCTTGGAATTCTACTTTAGCTCCTTTGGATGAGTTAATGAAGTAGGGTGAAATATATCCACGATCAAACTTCATTCCTTCAATAACTTCTAATTCATCAATTAAGGTTTTTCCATCCTTAACTGTGATGACACCCTCCTTTCCAACTTTTTTCATGGCGCTGGAAATAAGGTTACCAATAGCAGTATCACCATTGGCAGAAATTGTTGCAACCTGTGCAATTTCTTCTGGAGTTGTGACAGGTTTACTTAAAGCTTTAAGTTCTTCTTTGACTTTGTCAACTGCCATCATGACACCTGTAAATAAAATTTATCAATAAAACTTCAATTTATGATAAATACTAAATTTAAAACTGATAAAAGAAAATTTTAAATATTCACCTCGCCTAATTTCAACTGGATTGGCTCCCTTACTGATTTTTTCAAAGCCTTCCTTAGCAATTGCCCTAGCTAAAACAGTCGCAGTGGTTGTTCCATCTCCGGCTTCTTCATTTGTATTGTTGGCAACATCTTGTACCAATTTGGCACCAATATTCTGGAATTTATCTTTCAATTCTACACCTTTGGCTACAGTGACACCGTCTTTTGTAATTTTTGGACTTCCCCAGCTTTGCTCCAAAATGACATTGCGACCTTTGGGACCCATGGTCACAGCGACAGCATCGGCTAAGACATCCACACCTTGCAGCATTAGTGCCCGCACTTCTGCTCCAAAACGTACATCTTTAGCATAGCTGCGGGACTGCAGCTGCATTTGACGCAGAGCAACACTGCGGAGTACATTTGGAAGTCTCAACATCTAAAATAAACAATAATAAATATAAATAAATAAATTTGATTTTTTATAAAAAAATTGAGTAAGTTACATGCAGAAAACTGTTTTCAATGACAGAGATATTTAATAAACATATGAATAGAATAAAGTTTTTTTTTCAGATGGACTGTGGAGCGTACTTTTTAATAATATAGAGGATTATAAATAAATCTGAAATAAGTTTGTGCAATAAGATTTCCAATTCGATTGTTGAATTGCAAATTATTGCAAAAATATTATTTCTTTTTTTCAATCAAATCAAGCCAATAGAAAAGGTTCGTTAGAAAAGAGAGTGAGGAAAATGCGAAAAACGAAATGAAAACCATGATGCAAGCTCGAGAAAAATCGTGAAGAAGAAGCTGCCTCGGAGCGGCCGGGGCGGGCAAGCGTTGGTTATGTAAAGCACACACCGCGTGGCCAAGAGATAAATGCCGGAGCCACTAAATCCGCGACGTTTACTTATAAATAAATAATATCACTTTTACTCAGAAATATATTTCCGTCGTGCGCGTTTGAAGGTGCGATGTCGAGAAAGACGAAAAAAAAAAAACAAAAGAGGCATGCTTTCGCATTTTTTTTTATCCGCGAAAACTCGCTCCGCGCTTCCGCCGAGTTTCTCGCGGGCACACACGGCTTCTCTCTTTTGCAGCCCCACATTAGGAAAAAAAAATCGCGCAGAAAACAGTGCAAAGAGCTCACCTTGATTCCTGAACTTTAGATACGACTCGAGACACGAAATAATCTCGGGCAGGCCTGTGAGGTCCTCGTCGGCGTTTGCGCGAGTTGCACTTCGAGCGCTAGACGAACCGCGAGCGGAATGAGAAGCCGAAAAGCAGCGACGAGTCGCTGGGTATTGGAGAAAGAGGAGAGGAGATATCACATGGGGCGCGCTGTGCGCTCCGCACGAGCCTCCCTCCCTCGCCCCGCGCCGCCGTGTGATCTTAACCTGAAAGCGACTCGTCCGAGAGAAAAATCCAGAAACTCTTGTAAAACACTCTGTGGGAGTGATTAATATTCGATCGGTTGTAGCTCAAATGCTTCCTCGGAGATAACTTGGGAAGAGATTTTTCATTCATTTTCCTCGGGCTTTCGCAGGCACGTTCAAGCCGGCATTTCGCCGGTTTTCTAGAACATACCGAGGCACGGTGCGCGCGCGTATATGACGCAACCATCGGGCAATCCTCAATCACTGATCGATATTAATGAAGTCACTAATGGGAGATACAGACAGAGCTCGAAAAAGCGTAAACGACGAAGCTGTAAGGTGTTAAGATGAAAACTAAAGTAACGAATTTTCAGCTTTTGAAAAATAGAAAGTATTATCGATTTTTCGAGAGCATAATTGACTATGAAAATATTTTCTTTTTATAATATAATCCATTTACTCCCAAGCGGAAATTTCGTTTTATGTATAAAAGTTTCTGAAAGTTTATATCTTTTATTAGAAAATACTATTTCCGTCCGTCTGGGCTGCTGTTAAATTTCAAATTATACACGTACTTTTATTTTACTATAATGTAAATTAAAGGAACGTTTAAAATTTTCGAAATTACTTTAAAATAGAATTATAATGTAAAGGAAAATATTTTTGGATGATTCTATCACTATTTTCTTTTATCTGTATGTATTATATATAATGTCAGGATTTTAGAATGAGAAAGTGGATTTTTTTTAGTGTGTGCATTATCTTCGTTTTACTCGTTAATATCAGTTCGAACATTGAACTTTACATATATAGAAGATAACATTTTTTCTTCGCCTCTCAATTAATTGCATATGCTCTTACTAAATAAAATGTAAACCTCTAGCAACGTAAAGTACATATTTTATAAAAACATTTTTAATCTTAGAATATATTTGCGATTGTAAAAAGAATGGCTTATTAGTATATTTAAGCTCCACTTCAGCTATATTTTTTGTTTTTAAAATAAACTAATGTGAGAATATACTTGTACACCTAAAGCTTCCTTATAAATAAGTTTTTTGTAAGAGTTGCGCAAAATTATAATTATTTTACGGCACCGGCAAACTCTCGCCACTTGTGCCCCACGTGGTGTGGTTCACTCGCATGAGGCCATAAGTTCGCAGAAAATGAAAATGAATTTCATGACTGAAAGCCACGAAAAAGCAATGCGATTGATTTTCTTAGACAATAAGAAGTAGCCTACGCTCTCGAAAGGCGTCGAAATTTCTAAATAAATCTAGGCATTTCTTGTTTTTCCAATCCGAAGGGGAAAGGATCAATCGTTATCTCGCATTGGGGGGAAACTTACGTAACCAGCTGCGTGCGCGCGCGCGCGCGCGTGTATACATATACATATGCATACATATATAGATATGCACATGGTTCGGTTCCGGTTGGCACACGGACACGAGGCGGCCAGACAGCAGAAGATTCGAGAAGGAAGAGCGAAGAGAAAATAGAAAAGGAAAGAAGACGGGAGGAGGAGACCATAGCGCAGCTCGTGGACGGGCAGAGTAACGTCGGACGCCGGCAGAGTTTTTAAGGTTACGCGCAGTGCGTGCACGAGGTTTCCGTTCCTCTCCCAGAGTCCCAGTTTCTCGCCTTTGCGATCCTATACGCACGGAAAATCAAAGCCATGGTGAGTTCGGGCAATGTCCGTTTATCTAAACTTTAGCATTTGATTCGTGTATCTTTCTTAAGTAATTGACGCGATTCTCGCGATTTCGTCGGGCGAAGGGAATTTTCGCGAGACGAGGAGACAATTTCGGAGGTGCAATTTTTACTGCAAGACTCGCGTCTTTTTTTGCCTTGCCGATAAGTTACGTAATAATTTCATTATTTTGAGTGTTTTTTGGTAATGGGAGGACAATTTTTTCACAATTTTTTTAAAGCAACGCTCCGATCTTGAAAAGCTTTAAACGTGCGAAATTTTCGTTTTTATGCCGATTTACATTTGTTTCTTGCTATTTTTTTTTAATTCTTTTTTATGTTTTACGTTCAAACTATAGAAAGTTATATTTATTTTTATTATTCTCGTAAATTTACAATCGAGCCTATTTATTTTTTAATTAAATTATGAAATTAATCTTTAGAAAAATGTTAGGTTAGCAACTCTGCATTCCATCAAGAAAATTTGTTTAAAATATTGAATTAATAACGTACATGCTGTTAAAAAAAAATTTCTTTGTTTTCAGGCTGCTGCAGCTGCTGTTAAAAGGCTAATTCCCTTGTTCGACAGGGTGCTTATTCAAAGAGCAGAAGCAATAACCAAAACCAAAGGTGGTATTGTTATACCTGAAAAAGCACAAGGCAAAGTTCTCAGGGGAACTGTTGTTGCAATTGGACCTGGAACCAGGAACGATGTATGTACTTTTTTTGTTTCTATTTAGATCTGATAAATATTCTTTTTTAATGCTATTAATATTTAACTACATTTATTTCTTAATTATATAGATTCAAGTTTTTTAAGCTCAATGTGTAATAAATAAAATAAAATATATATTAAAATATTCCATTAAAGAACAATTTTTATTTTTCAGAAAGGAGAACACATTCCACCAAGTGTGAAGGTTGGAGATCAAGTTTTATTACCAGAATATGGTGGAACCAAAGTTGAACTTGAAGAAAACAAAGAATACCACTTATTCCGTGAATCTGACATATTAGCAAAGTTGGAGGCTTAAGTTGTTAGTTTTTAAATAGGTTAATTTTCATGATCAAAATCATGAAACGAATGTTACATTGACGATGAAAAGCAAGGACTGTCAAGCCCTTATCATATTATATTTGTTACTTGAATTGCTCTTTTTTTAAAGTCTGCTAGAAATAGGTTCAGTGTTTCACACGTATTCCACTTAATAAAAAAATTTATTCATTGTAAACAATTTTTCTTTTTTTTACAAATATCAATTACAATGTAAAAAATGTTATTGTAATTAACAATTTAATTATAAGTTGTATAAAGTAAAATTATTTGAGCTTAATGCTCTTTTTAACACTAGCCTTGATACCAGATATTTCACCTCCATACCTAGTTGTTTCCTTTCTGACCTCTCGAACCTAAAAGAAGTATTAAATCATAAATATGAATGAATGCAGATTTATAGAAGTAGAGATTAAAATAAAACTTACAGCTCCTCTTCTACGAATTTTAGCTTTGCGGTATTTGTTTCTATGTTTAACTCTTGGATTGCGTTGTTCTTTTTTCCTGTGAGGTGTAAGACCTTTGTTTTTAGCTATCTGATAAGTAATTGCTCTCTTTTCTATTTCATTATTTTCTTCTAGATCTTCCTCCTCTGACTTTTCATACAGATCTTGTTCTAAATTGACATCTCTTTCATCCATACTTGAGTCACCTTCAAAGATGTCATTTTTATCTTTATTTTCATCAACTTTTAGTTTTTTAGTAGTAGTGGGTGCCTTTTTAATTTTAGTAAATGTACTGTCTGTAATGTGAATTTCAGTGGAATCTTTAGAATTATATAAAGGTTGTCCATTTTTATTTGCTTCCAATATTTCTTGAATTTCTTCCAAAATATTTCCTTGATGCTCTTCAAGTTGTCCTAGTAACTGTCTATACTGTGCCAATCTTTTAATTACAGGATGAGACACTACAGGTTCTCTGTTAGCTTTCAACATTAAATAGAAAGAAATGTTAGTACAATAGTGTAACAATAAATCATACTTTGCTTTTACAAAATTAGTTGTAGAATTATCTTGACAATTAGATTTTTCTAAGAGATTTAAAAATGGACCTAATATGGTTTTTGCTTCTACTAGTCTATCTGTAAAAAATTGTAAATAAATTTAGTCATGAAAATTGCTGTAATATTTTAATATTGAAATCATTACCTTCAAAGTCTTTTATTAAAGGCATAAATTCAGGACTTTCTTTCTCTAAAAGTTCTTGCTTTTGTCTTTTACTTAATTTACTCAAATCAGCTTTGATGTGTTCTCCATCTTCATTAAATTCAGTATCTATTGCTTTAGGTACAACTAAATCTAGACCAAAATCAGCTTCGTCCAATTGCTCTGCTAACTGCTTTTGTAAATTTCTAGCTTCTTGTTCCTCCATTTCAGCATCAACCATGTCTTTTTGACTTGCAGATGCATAATCGGCATCAACATAATCAGTTGAATAAAAAGCTCTTTTCTTTTTACCCCAAGCTTTCTCGTTTGGTAAATCCAAATCTTCATCAAGGCCTTCAATATCAGAAGCCATAGAATCATTTTCTTTTTCAACTTCATCACTGCCAAAACCCATAACTTCGTCTTCGCTATCATAGTTCTCAGCTTGTCGCCTGTGACGTACTTTGTCCAAAAGCTTTCTCTCATTCTCTGAAAATTCTTCTTCCGAATCTAGCATGTCATTAATATTTATATCTGCCATCTCTCCTCCAGAAGAATCATCATCTTCTTGTCTACAATTTTTAAATAAAATAAATACTCTTTTATTGATAACTTATTAATTGTGAAACTGTTACAAAATTAAACATATAAATAAATATGTATATAAAATTTGCAGTACCAATTTTAGTTATATACAGATCTTATACAAATTAGAATAAAAAAATTAATATTAGTACAATGTATAAAAATTGACATACAACTAACCCCCTAAAGTTAAACAATCTTTTTAATATTTAAAAAATTGTTAAAGAGAAGTGAATGTATTATATTAATTTAAGATTCGCAATTACCTTTTTTTCTTCTGCATTTTTATTTTTTAGTGACGGATTTATTAAAAACTCTAGTTAGAAATTGAGAATTTACGAAGAGTTGTTCCAAAAACAAACACGTGTAAGCACCGCCGAATATACAAAATACAATACCAGCATACTTAAATACATACAGCCGTCACTCGTCAGTGTAGTACCATGTGTAAGTTGCGTACATAACCTAATAAAGCAGAAGAAAAATATCCGAATGGTGAAGAGAGTGGCTGAATACTTTTTACGCATAAAAATATAAAATAATAATTTAAGCGATGGTTTTTCAATCTGTCGTGCTTTTTGCCAGAAGTAGAGGCCCAGATGAGTTTTGGCGTAAAAGAAAAATTTTTAAATTATCTTCAGTGAGTAATGTACTTTTTATTTCAAATTATTTTGAAAAATTAAACGTTAATTCTTTTGATTTTCTTGTTTCTTAGCATTTTAGAGGTCGCTTTAGGAATTGTTACAGCAATGCAATTCGTGCTGTTCATAGATCATTGCAGTTTACAACTAAATCTCGAGATCCTAAAAGAGAGTGGATTGGTCAGGTTCGCCTGCACAACTTTCTCGTTATATTTTATAAAACATAAATAAATCACTTGCTTATCTAACATTTACAATTTTAGATATGGAGAAATAGAATAAACGCTGGTTGTGCCGAGCATGGTGCAGATTATAGAGAACTTAAAGTAGGTTTATCAAGATGCGAGATTCATCTTGATCATAAAAGCTTAGCTGAACTTGCTGTTTGGGAACCTCGTTCATTTAAATCTCTAGTACACATAGCGTGTGCAAGACTTAAGCAAGATGGTTTGAAGATAATTCAAGATAACAATTTACCAGCTAAGACCATCACAAAAGGATTGATCAAATAATGATCAAGTTTATATTGTAGGATAATTTAAAAATTGGTTTAAACTTTTATTTTTTAATGTATATTTTATTGTTACCTTTTATTCTTTGTTTTTGTACAATAATTACAACATTAAAAAATAAACTGTAATATGATTAACAATGTTGTTTTTGAATTATCAGCATTCTCTTAAAATTCGGAAAATAATACATTTTTTTATTTAACACTCTCAAGAATTTGGGTCACCAGTGACTCAAACATTTATTGTTGCAAAGTTAAATACATGCTGTGAACAATTGATTATTATTAATTTAATAAATAATTTATAATAAGCTTGAAACCTACACTTTTTTGCATATGCATTAAAAATAAAAAAAGTTCTTAATACAATTTAATTTCATTACTTTGAAAGTGTTAAAAATAATTGAGTAATTTATTTTTGTACACATGGTACAACAGTTGAAGATTATTTAGAGCAAAATAAAATTCACTGTTTTGCATTAACAATTTTTACAAAGTCAGGCTTAAGAGAAGCTCCTCCAACAAGAAAACCATCAATATCTTTCTCTTTAGCTAATTCTTTAGCATTATCAGCTGTTACAGATCCACCATACTGAATTCTCACTGATTCTGCTACTTGTGGGCTAACATTTTTTGAGATCCAAACACGAAGTTTATCATGAACCTCTTGTGCTTGTTGAGGAGTGGCAGTTTTACCAGTTCCAATGGCCCAAACTGGTTCATAGGCTAAAACCACATTATCCCAAGATTTTATCTTGTCTGCGATAGCTTTTGTTTGCCTGTAAACAACTTCTTCTGTTTTTCCTGCCTCGCGTTCTTCTAATTTCTCTCCAATGCAGGCAATTACCTGTAAAATTATAAGAAACAAATTTAATAATACTCTTTGATCATTTAAATTTGACTCCACAAAATAAGTTAATTAAACAAATATTAGCATACTTTTAAACCAGTATCTAAAGCATGAGCAACTTTTTCGGCAACCAATTCATCATTTTCTCCAAAAACATTCCTTCTTTCAGAATGACCAAGAATAACCCACGGAATACCATTATCTACAAGCATAGCTGGACTGATTTCTCCTGTGAATGCACCTTTTGGAACTTTGTAACTGTTTTGAGCACTTATAGCGACGTTACTTGGCAGAATTCCTTTTGTGTACGTTAAGTAGATCGATGGGACTCCAACTACCACCTCTGAAATGCACAAAATATGTCAGAAAAAATAAATATTTTCAATATGTTTTTTTTTTAGTATTTCAATAAATATATCGAGTTAATTGTTTTTTTACCTAGGGGCATTTTGTTCCCTTACAGATTGATTAAATTTAACCCTAATAATTATTAGTTACAGTTAAAAAAAGTTTTAAATAATAACTTAAATGTATTCATAAACGTTTTCAGTTGCTCCATTCTGAAAAAGTGGAGTACTCTTTTTGTCTACTTAAAATTTCATCATTCTAGCGATATAAGATCTTAAAAGAAAAAATATATCAATTTACTATTCACAGTAACTGATATACAGGATGATGAAAAAAATAGATATTCGTACATACCGACATTTGGGTCGAGGGGACCGGCTTTCAAGAAGGCGACGATATCGTCGATTTCCTTCTTCGTGCCGTTCATTTTCCAGTTGCCACCGACGATGAATTTACGCGTCATTTTTGCACAATTTGTATAAAGCCTCGCTATAACTGACAGCTGAAACACGCACTTGGTCCGGTCTGCAAAAGTCAAAAAAAAGGAAGGAAAGCGCAGAGTACCAGCAACAGCACGCCCAGAACTGGCCTTGCGACCTTCACGCAGTCTCAAAGGTGAATTCGAATCTCAAGCCCCGGATCAGTAGGCGAGCCCCCCACCCCACCCATCCGTCGCTCGCGACCCCCACCCGCAGCTGTTCAGGAAAATTTTGTGTCAGAAGCATATGACTATATATCACAGAGGCTAACTGCAAGTGCAACGATCAGTTGCAAAACAGTGCAGAAAGTACGTATAAATAATTTAAATTTTCCGTGAGATTCGTTTTCATCTCTGGGAGATATACAAAGATTTCAATTGTCGATTATTATGTAATGAGCAGATGAGGAAAACATACATGATTGCAAAATTTCAGGTTGAAAAGTGCTTTTAGCAACTCCCATTGTAAATCGAATGCATGATAGCCTCATTTTTTTTTTAATTAATATATTTTCTAATGTTTTTGAACTTAAAAAATGCTTTTGATGTATGGCTCCGTTCGTTGAGTTTACCAGTACGATGGAGACGTTTTGGTACGGACGTGCTACCCGTCACGTAGTGTGTATATGATGAGTTTCTTATTCGCACTCAATCAATAGCTACATTATTGGATTTTATTAATAAACAATGAAATTATTAGTTTGAATTAGAAATAAATGGACGGATTCGCGTGACTACAGTACTCTTAAACAATTCCTTTGTAAACTATTTCTTTTAGTCATTCACTTTTATAAAGTTTAGCGTTTTCAATTTTGACCTTTTTATAATTTTTCTACTGACTAGCGTAGTAGATAAACACTACGTTAATCAAACTTGCTATTTACTTAGAAGTATATACATATATAGTTATACATACATTGATCATAGGTTGTGAGTATATACATATATACTTATTACTTTCTTGTATACTATTAATTTTTATTTTTTATTTTAAATTACCTCATTTACGTACTTATACCATTTTGAATTCCAATTGAGTACTTTAAAAATGACATGTTAGTATAATGTCTACTATTTTTTATCACAACAATATTTTTTCAATTCTAACCTCTTCTAGTATATTTTATTGAAGTAAAAAATATACAAATTCTGTAAAGGTATATTAAAAAGTGATTAACTGAACTGTAAAGAAAAAAATAGAATTGAATATATTTGTAATTTAACAGTTTTTGTTGGTTTTATAGCTATAAACAATAATGGTTAGCGAAGAAACTCCAGAAACAAGTAAAAAGTCAATGCCAATTTTTAAGAATCCATCATTTCAACAAAAACAATTTCAACCCATTAATTGTGGAAAAAAAAGAATATGGCGATCTCTCAAACAAGTCTTATCGCAAGAGCGAGCTTTGCCTTGGCCTTCAGATGCAGTTCATTGTAATATTCACTTAAAAATTTAACTTCTAACATTAAATGTAGAAATAATTTATTATTAAAATTGTGACATAAATTTTTAGATAGTTCAATAAATGCGCCACCTAGTTTTAAACCAGCAAAGAAGTATTCTGATATTTCAGGTTTACCAGTAAGTAAAAGATGACTTTACTTTAAAGTTCAGATGGGAATCATGCTTCCCAGAATAATTAAAATTGAATGTTACAGGCACATTATACAGATCCACAGACCAAGTTATATTATGCATCTGCAGAAGAATTTACAACAGTAAGAAGTCTACCAATGGATATAACAGCTGGATATTTAGCACTTCGTGGTGCATCAAGTATTGTTGGATAAATGTACAATTCGTAATTTATGCTATATAAATTAAACATTCATTTAAATGATCAATCATTGTGCACATGTAAAAACGTTCATGTTTTAGAAAAATTTAAGATTGTATTTGTAACCAAGGTTCAAACAGAAATAAATAAAAAGACTGAATTTATTTTACACATTTAATCAATCATCATTAAAAAAGCTTCTGTTCATCATTATATAACTTAGTTTATAAACTAAAGGCTAGAGGGAATTACAAGGGTATGAAGGATGGACCTTTGCAGAGCGTTTAACTGTCAGCTTGCCACCAATGTTCATTTTGATCAGTAAGTTTACCAACGTGATATTGTATTTTTTTTGGCTTGCGCACAGATGCCAACATGGCCATCGCACAGTTGCAAAAATTATTTGCAATTGAAAAATTCAAAGAGCATGGCCTAGATAGATTCGCAAATTTGCGATGCAACAATTCTCATAGGTCTCAACTTTGATGGGATTAAACTTTTTTATTATTTTGTCTTCATTCCAAATCTGGCATTTCATCATCGTCACTGTCAGGTCCATCTGCATCCTCACCCATATCCATGTCATCAAAGTTTGGTTTACTGTCACCACCACCTACACCAAGACCACCCATTTGACGCATCATCTAAAATTCGTAAGAAAAAATTTATTTACAAATGCACAGATCATTTTCATTCATAATAGAGAGCATGACTATTCTTAACACAAATAAATTACCTCTTCCAAACTATTTGGATCCATGTTATTGCCACCACCACCAAACTCGTCTTCACTTTCATCCTCGTCTTGCCACTTGTTGAAATCACTCTTTAACCAATGAAACTTTTTGTTTTCTTTAGTGAGTCGCGGCCAGAAAGGTCCGCTTTCTTTTTTGTGAAGTACTAATTCAAAGTTCCGGCCTTTGGGAGTCTGCACTGCTTTCTCCGGATCAATTTCTTTGTACAGGTTTATCGTTACTTCGTGCATTTTCTTTTCTGTGCCTCCGACGCCCTTGAAGTACACTTTGTCTGACTCAATTTTGATAGTGGGATCCTTACAGTCTTCGAGACAGATTGTTACAAACAGGATGCTGCTCCTTTGAGCCCACATCACCGGTGGAGGTGTAATTCTGAAAAGTTTAATTAACTTTAATAAGTGAATAAACTTAAAAAAATTAAGCACAAAATTATGTGCAATTAACTACAAGTATTTTAACAAGATCAATAAAACATTCTCGCGATTAATTTGTCGCACTGCGAACAACGACTGCGCGCAGCAAAGATAAGACTCATTTATGCTAAGTATAGTGTCCAGTTGATTTTCTAGTGCAACGTTATTGGCTGAAAAATTGTGTTAACAACGTAAATACTCCAAGGCAAAGGGACAGACGTACGAGAGGGCTTCTTCGCTCATAGTGTTGGTGCGGAAGCCCCGGTAGACTTGAAAAGCGTGAAAACGCTGAAGGCGATGAGTCGGAAAAAATGCTCACTACAACAACGATCGCGCGGCGACACCGACAAGTAAAAAAAAAGGTTATAAAGACACAAAATAAAAGATTTTTCGGTATATAAAAAGAAAAAAAAGTGGGTTTTGCAGTGCCGGGACTGCGCGAGCAATTAGTTCTCGAGGAAGACCCTAGCCGCTGGCCAATCGACGGCAACGCCGGACGGAAATCGGATCCGCTGCTCGCATTACGCGCACGCGGCCAAGTGCTGCACGGCGAGCTGGAGGCGTGCGGGCCGCCTTGCACCGGGTCGGCGCGACGACGAGGCGCGGGACGCGTCCAGACTGCTCGTTTCGCGTCGCGGAGCGCTTCGCCGTCGCCGGGGCCTCGGAGCTCGCCGTAGCTGGAAATTTCGAGAATCAATAAAATCTAGACACGCGAGTTTGCCGTCAATATGGCGCGCGGGCTGGCCCTTTCGAAAGATGCTTGCAGCGCCGACGGGGCCGGTGCCCCTCCGCGGAGGATCGCCGCCTCCTCGTCGGGATACTTACTGGCCTTCCTGGCTCATTTTAAAAATCGTCCAATTGGAATTGACTACTTGATATGGGCGCACCGCGTGAACCTAGACAAGAGCTATACCCTAATCACTTTACTCTTTTTTCTAACAAATCTTCTCGTCTGGTTATAACCAACTTCGTAGCGCCACCGTTCATGAGACACTACGCGCTCGGGAGGGCAGTCGACACTGCGAACTGCGCGGTCTTGCGGATTACTTCAGTGGCGTCGGCTCAAACAGCCGCGTGCCGGCGACGTATCGGCGCATGATCAGGCGCGTGTCGACTCGCGCGAATTCGCCGAGTCGACAACTCGTCTGCTTTTAGTATCGTTTTAGTAGTATCTTTGTTTAGTTTCGTATGCTTATAGTTCGTTGAGGAATAAAAAAAGAAAGTAAGTATAGTACTTTTCCTGTAAGAAATGCATACAAAGTACAACTTTACAACTACTCTAGTAATATTTAATTATATTGTATTGCTTAGCATTGGCCGGTCAAGTATTGCGCGATGCGCCTACTTTGCAGATGAAGCAACAGAGCTGCGGAAGTCTTGGTTACCAGAGTAGGGTAAGTCGCCTTTTTTTACTGTTTTTATTTTCGACGATTTTTTCTTTTTCTTTTTTCATGTTTCACATTGAACGAGACTGTAGATGACTGTGATATTTTTGCTCTATTATTTTAAGGGTCAAGTTAGGTTATATAAAAAATAGGAAACAACTAACAATAGATTGGCAGGTAGCTTTCTCAACAAAAAAATGTTTACTTTTTTTTAAATTTCTAATAACATTTATTTAAAGTATTATTTATCTTTTAAAAGCACATTTACACCAATATAACACATTTACGCCATTTATATACTTATATTATTTTTAAAAATTCTTAAAAGTAACCATAATTACAAAAATAATTTTTGTTTAACTAGACTTATTACCTTTCAGTAAAAAGCGATTGACATTCACCTAAATAAAGCTCGAGTGCGAGAGACACAGCTTTATTTACGTCTTTCACGCACTCGTAGACTGGAAGTACGTAGTAACTATCGTAACAGAAAAGAGGGATCAATTTTTTACAATCTATCTTTCTTACTTGAGGAACTTACAGCCATAAGCTATCGAAATATCCATTTAAAATTTTTTGCAACCATTTAATGCATATTACGACCTTACGACTATTACGTGTACATATTAGGGACCATCCAGAAAGCTTCCATTCTGTGCCGCCTATGTCCCCTATGCTCGGTCCGTCTCGGTCCGTCCGTATTTCCCTGATCTTGTTCGGTATTCCCCTGATTTTGTTCAGTCGGTATCGCAAGCAATCATATTAACCCGAATGAAAAAAAAAGAAGTACATACCCGTAAATTATTGTAAGATATATAAAGTACATCTGCGTTATATGTTTCCGTACGATTAGGGACGATTCCGTAGCCGAGAAATAGTGAAAATAAGGGAAATAGTACAAATAACGGGAAATAAGAGGAAATTACGAGGGAAATTAGGCGAAAATATGTGTATTTTTCTTACTCTGCTCACAAATAATATATAAATATTTATTTAATAGTAGATATTTACTAGTAGTAATTTAATAGTAGCATGCGAAAGTAAATAATTAATCTTAAATTGTTAATAATTTCATAATTACGTTTACGACTATATAATATTTACGGAAAGTAATCGAAATTACGTGAAGATTTAAATGAACTGGTAGGCAGTTTCATAAACTGTAGAGAATAAAATAAAAGGAAAGCGTGCGGTCATGAGGCACAAAACGGAAGCTCGTTTCCGCTTGACATCCTCGCGAGCGACGAACGACCACGTAACAAAGAAAGAATCCTGCCTGCCCTTTTGTACTCCATTCCTATATAAATCTGTATACTGTAATTGTGGACAGCGGCCAAAGTAAAAGTCACTGAATGCCTACATGAAACTATAACTTGGAATAAAAAACATTTTGCTACAGTATTTTTAAATGAACATTATAAAATAAGTTGAAGGACATTTTTTTTTTTTTTTTTTTTTTTTTTTAAATTTTATTTCATCCACTGAAGCGTAATTTATTTTGAAATAAAGAGCAATTTTTTTATTTTTGAGTGTTGCATTCATTAAAATGTTAAGACAAAGTTTCCGCAATTTTTTATAAAAAAGTCTAAAAACCAGACGTGTCGAAATCTAAAAACTCATACGTAACAACAAAATACTTGAGAAAAGCTGTACAATGCGATTCTTCAAATGCAAATTTGCCATGGCTGCATGCTTATTATACGTGAGCACTGCAAGCTGCCGTTTGTCAGGGGCTCGTATTTCCGCGCCGCTACTTGACTAAGCATTCTATTCGTCCTACGAGTGTGAAGTGGAGTGCATATAAGGAGCGGCTGTCCTCGACCTCCGCGCCGTAATCATCGCATGCCTAATGAGCCTTGAGAGGCTAGCGGCAGCCAAAAATCGCTGGGAAAAAAAGCTTGGAGTATCCTCGAACTTTTTGGAACGAAGTTCCTTATGTCGCGTTACGGCGCAGGGGCTAGGCCAAGAAAAGTGAAATGCAACGGAAATAGTGTA
>JAWWEN010000001.1:14654249-14691451 GCA_035582955.1 Sycophila texana
GATGAATCGTTGGTCAGATTCATTTTTGTAAAATTAATTTACACTCGCGGCACGCGCGTTTTTTATTTGTCCTACGTGACTCGTAAGTGCACGTATGACAAAGGAAAAAAAGAAAGAACTTTGCAAATAGTAAATTGCTATTAGGTTAGATTTATGACAGACTTGCGGCGAGCTCGATGGTGCGAGAGAGACAAAGCGCAAAGTATATATAGATATACAAGTGTAGTCGACAGAGCAGGGAGCAAGAGTTTTCTGCCACTAGGTGGCGCTAGCTGTCGCGCACTGCGGGACGGAACATCAACTTTCGGCCCGAAAAATGGGGACGAATATCGAATTTTCGTCCCTATAGGAAGAAAAAATCTTTAATTTACAATGAATATTAACAGAAATTGAAATATGTTTTTGTAATAAAAAGATAAAGAAAATACATTTTTTTTCAACTTATTTTAATCAATTTCTGCAGAATTATACGTTATAGAATAGTAAAATTAAAGGCTCAGCAAAAATGTCTCCTGCGGGGAACATGATCTAGTGAATAATAAATAATCAATAAATAATAAATAATCAAATGAATAAATAGTAAAAGGGAAAGGAGAGTGCGTGGAGCGTGCTATATATTTTGCTAGTAGTATAACATAATTGACTGAGCGTGCGTTCAGTCACGCATCTGAAAAGAGCAGGAAATTGGCGCACGGGCCGCAATAACAAAGAAAGAAACTAAAGAAAATATATAGTCCCGCAAAAGGTTTAATTAGGCGTAACGGCAGCAGAATCGTGTGCATACTTTATGTACTAAAGCGCAGAATTGTGAGCTCTATAAGGTTAGCCAGAGGGATATCGAGAATCTTACACGTGTATATAAGCTTCCTTCGCGACGGCACGCGCAGAGCCGGCGAATCGTTTTATCTCGCGACGTTTACACTATTTAAGCGATCTTATTCATATATCGCCGCCGAGCAGACGTGAATCTGTAACTCGATCTTGCTCTCTCTTTATTGCCTTCCTGCACGATGCTTCTTCGGCACTCTTTAATACGATCAGTGGGAGATTCTGCCTGATTTACGGAAGCAGATCTTCTTACATCCAACTAAATGTTTCTTCTACAAAGAAATGCATTATACGTCGTATATCATTTTTACAACTTATTCAGTGCCTTATTGTTCCGGTAGATCCGGTAGAATATTCATTTCTGCACTGTATACTAAATTTAGACCAGTAGTAAGGGAATTAGTGATTAAAAATAGAATAATTAATAAAGCATCTATAAGTAGTATAAGTAATGATAAATTAAAAATAATTTGGTATTTTTCAAGAGGTTCTCGCAATACGATGAAGCACGACCTTCTGCTGCTCGACTCGCATCTAATGATAGATAAGAAGATTTCACCGACGAGAGAGTAAAGATAGTGGGAGCCGTGCACCGACTCCTCTGGAACATCCCGTTATGGGATTCATTATTTTTACGCCGGCCCGTTTAGCTTAAGCTCTTTCACTGCTTCCTTCTTCGTGATATTACTTAATATGATGCTCGATCCAGCTATGGCGTTTCTTCCGATCCCCCGATACAATTCAATGTTTTCTCTGGCGTAAAAAACCGTCTTCTGGCCTGTGCGCTTAAATTATATTGTTTTCCGGTTCATTTATGTAATGGCACAGTAATTAATTTTTCTTTTTCATTTTATTTCAGTTTAGCGTGTGTGCATAAGTAATTTTAGAGAAAGCCGCACTAGATTTCAGCAAAAATACATCCATCACGGTGTTTAGGTTTTTTCAACTTGTGCGAAACTTAGTCACATTCATAATGCCGTATTTGTCGCAGTAAAATTCCCGCGAATTTGCATGCTACAACGTTTGAAGTTAGAATATTAATAAGAGCAGTGTATATGTATGCACTTATTTAGAAGAAACGTTAGAATAATTAATTAGAAAATTTTAAAACTTACTGATTTTGATGTCATTAATCTATTAATGAAATTAAACAAACCAGAATGAAATTAACCTTCTTCGGTTATTTAACTTTAAATATTAAATGCACATCATGTTTTTGAATTTTGTAAATTTATCCTAACCAATCAAATTCCACCTTAGAATGATTCCCAATATCATTGTTTAAAAAGTGGATTTAACAAACATTTATATTATATAAAATTATTTACTATACAACTGAATCTAAAAAGTAGCTTGTGCGCAGTATTAATTGAATATTTATACAAAGGCTATTAGTTTTTATGCAGACGTTTTAAATTAAAAAGAAAGTTCATTTTTCACGTTTCGTTAAAAGTAAATTATGGAGTGAATTTCCATTAGTCAAAGGAGAAATATTTTCTCTTGAAAATGCAAATTTCACATTACAAAGCGGACTCGATTTTTCATGGCCGATAGAGGGTGAGAAAAAAGATAGAAATGATGAAACGGGAGAGGTTCCCTCGCGGACTCACTATCCACCTTGAGAAAGATTTAGCCGATAATAAAAAAGAATCTTCCATTGTTCGATTGATCTTTGCGAAAAAGCATTAAAGGGGCCAAATCACTTTGCACACATTAATGTTTTAATTAATGTACGCTTTTCAATTTCACCGCTTGCCGTGGGGCAAAAAACGCGTCACTCTATAGGAACACAAGCGCCTCGTTAAACTTTACAACTCCGTTTTTTCCAACTTTTCCATTTCACGCGTTTCTCCAATAATATTCAATATTCCAATTCGAGGGAAAAATTGGAAGATGTTGTACCCCCCTTAACGCGAAGCTGCATCCATCTCGGTTGGTATGCATTCATTATTCGCATCTTCGAAGATGCAACATAAAAAAATCTCTTTTGCGGATTGCTTTTTAAACGCAAGGTGAACGGCGTGTCTCTTCGCTCGGGGCATTAAAGTACTTGGAACTGGCGGATCCAGGCTGTTGCTTTACTTGAACCGGATGCAGCGCACGTGCGCGCGGAACTCACTTAAGGAGTTGCCATCCGTCTTTGACATTTTCCGCGACGGAATTAGCCGCAAAGTAATTCAAATGTGCACATCACGACATTCGCTCTGACTTAAGTCGCATTAAGAATGTGAATAATATATATATATTGAAATGCACGAAAAAAAATAATGTGCATAACGCGAGTAACTTGAAAATTTGTGGAGATAACCGCAAACAATGTAATCAGCAGTTGTGTTATCCTGGTAAAAAATCCTTGCCGAGTTCCTCGCTAGGTATTGTTTTTAATTCTATTAATATACAGGGTGATCCAAAAGTATTGGTACGATTGTTGAAGTTGTGTCATTCCCCTTTATATCGACGATCGCACGGAAGAAGGTCCTGTCTCGTTTGTGTAAATAGTACGAAAACAAACTTTTTCTTTTATATAAACTTAGAATTGTTACGCCGGCAATATTTAAATATTAATGAAAAAAAAAACGCTTATTGTGCATCATGTAAAAAATTATGTCAATAATACTTTCAATGAACTACTTATTATTCCGCATTTCCATTTAAGTCTAAAGAAACATAACGATTTATTGCGCATAAAAACTTTTATTCTTTCTTGAATATATTATTTTTAAGATCTATAATGATAATTACAGATTACCATTGACAATACGTCCTTTTGTTAACCTATTGTAAGAAGTAGCCTTTTTTTAAGCATTTTCGAAACCTTTTTTCCCATTTGACAGCTAAAACAAGCCGTTTATCGAAATGTATTGTTTCGAATTGTAAAATTGATAAAAGAAACTGTTAAAAAAAAAAAACATAAAAACTGCCACTTTTTATCAGGGTCATTATACCACATTTTTTCAGCGGGTTAAATAATAATAATTATTGGTGCAGCCTGTAAATTCGAGTCATTACCAATAAAGAAAATTTAATGGTCTTTAATATTAAAAGATTTAAGTGAATTTTTCCGTAGAAATATCTTAGATAAATAAGAAGTGGCATAAGAATAGAAAATGTAGGACAGACAAAGCCATTTGGGGTATTTACGAGCGGATAGTAATAAACGAAACATTAACAAGTTAGTGCGGCAGTGCAGCGCAAAAACCGAGTGAACATTATCCGAATTGAGTTTTATACCGCGGCAGGTGAAAATTCCCAGTCGATTAATGGCCTTTAAAAGTAACGAAAAAGGTCGCTTTCCGATGCGTGAGCGTAGGAGCGCACTGAGAAACCCTAGTGAGTATTTTACTTAAATTTTTTAAAAATAGGTTGGTGAAAATTATCAGCTTACGTAGCTAAAACGATCCCAAACTACTCGTATTGGAATTTTTACAAACGGCAACGGTAAAAACTAGCCATCCTACTTGAGATTTTTATTATCTAGGCAGATAAAATTTATTTCGCCGAACTTGTTATTGCTTGCTATGCTACGTAGCAAAATTTAGTATAGAAAGAGTAAGGTCCCACCTTTCCAATGGAACATAGTAATTTTTAATACATTTAATCTAAAAAATTACTATAGGGTTTGAAACCCAATTCAAAATTCAAATTTTGCGCCACAAAATAGCAGACGAAAATACAACTAATTTACTTATAACAATTAATAAAAACAAAATTATGAAAAACTTGGAGTTAATTGCCCTCCGTTATGTAATTATCTATCATTGTACAAAGTTTCACGTTATTATAACAATATATCATCGAGAAAACCTTGAAAAATATAAACAAATTACATTTTTCAAGGTTTTCTTGGCGACATATTATTATAATTATTTGAAACTTTGTAAAATAATAGATAATTACACAACGGAGGGCAACTAACTCCTAGTTTTTCATAATTTTGTTTTTATTAATTGTTATAAGTAAATTAGTTGCAATTTCGTCTGCTATTTTGTGGCGCGAAATTTGAATTTTTAATTGGCTTTCAGACCCCCTGGGTTTTTACAACAGTTTATAAAAGTTTATAACTTTTATTAGAAAATACTATTTCCGTCTGGGGTTATACCGTCGCAGTTCGGTGCAGCCGCGAAGGAAACCGAAGTGGGAAGTTCGTCCGAAGGAAAGAAAAAAAAAAGAAGGAAAAGGAGGAGAGCTATTACGGTAGCGGTGCTTGTCGGTGCCTCCATCGAATCGTAAGGCCTGCGGTTAAGTAAAACAATTCAGAGCCGAGGTATAGAATCGCGCGGCGCATAGTAGGTTAATACGGAATAATAGTACGCCGGGCCTCGACATACAGTTCGACAGGTTCGAGGATGATGTAGCGCACGCGCGCGAGATTTACTTCCGCGACTCCGGCTTCTTTCTCCCCCCGCGGCCCGTTTCATTCCGTATTGTTGCCTTCGTTCCTTTTTTCCGTTTTGCGGCGCCCGGGACACTTTTCATTACGCTTTCGCGCTCGTAAATACGCAGGTCCCTTTTAAAGAGCGTTCGATTCTCTTGCTGGAGAAAAATTCGACTAGCGATTTAAAACTATTTTTTAAAACTCTGGTTACTTTAACGAAAATTTATCGCTGATTACGAAAAATGCATATTTGGAATGTGGCCATACTTAGTGCTCCACAAAGCTACGGGTAATGCTGTGATCTCATATTCGGTCCTTGCACATAGCGAATACTGCTGTAAATAGACTAAGGACGCTACGAACCGATCGGAACAAAAGAAAGTCAACGGCGGCGAAATCCCAGACGTGGTGCACATTCAGCAAATTCGGAAAATTCGGCTCGCACGCTCCGACGGCGGGGCGGTTCGTTTCTTTTATTTGAATGCCGCTCGTCTGGCTAAGATCGATTTTTCTCTTTTTCTTATACTCTACTCTCGTACTTGGACTTACTCGCAGCGTCATGCGATTCATTGACCCGCGCTTTCCGCTTTTCGTGGGCTTCTTCGGCAATCCCTGTACTTGTCGGTTTTTTGCGATTTTTTTATAATAAAACAATCACGCTGGAATAGATATTAATTAAAGAATTGATCTTTTAGAAATTTTTATTTTCTCAAAAATGTATCTAGTAAAATTTACACAAAATTTTTAACAGTGTAAATTATAAAGTCTAGCAGGAAGAAGTTTTTATTAAAAAGGAGAAAAGATTAAATATTCACAGCTGTGTGCGGAGACACGCGAGAAAAGTAACCAACGCGTCGGCAGCCATACAGACCTTTGACATAGAGCTTGCGCCCTCGGCAAATTTCCAGACGAGCAGCGATTGTTCCTTGTGCAGCCAACGGGAAAACGCACGACTGCGCTGTTTTTTTTTTTTTTTTTCTTTAGAATGTCTAACGCCCGTCGGGATCACCCATTTTACTACTCCCCCAAGAAAAAAAATTTATCTATATAGTGGATTTTTGCACTAATTTTTTTTTTATACGTTCATAATAACATGTACAATCAAAAACTGCAATAAAAAAAAATTGATTCTTTGATAATTAAAAGGTGGTGGACCCCCTTAAGATAGGATTATAGCTATAGTTGTCTATATAGAATTGTAGCATATCGCAAAATAGTAACTAATTTCTGACTGAAGTATGCTTCACTTTTCCACCAGGATATAGAAACATTTAAATAATTACGTGACCTTTGTATTCATTATTCTTTGCGAAAATTATGAAAATTTTTAGATTTAAATTATTGAGCTCTTTTTAGAAAGTTAGAAACCGTTAAAGATAGCACTATATCAATTCTATTAGATGTAAGATACGTTAAATTAAATCTTTTAAAGGCAGCCTGAAAATGATCGATATAAATTATTATTAAATCCGATATAAATGTGCTTGAAGCACGAGAGCCAGTGAGGCTTTGCGATCGAGTGCAACACCCCCTTAATCTGTTTAGGAGCAGAGCGCTCTATTTTTCTCCGGCTAAGATTGAACGAAGCGGCCGAGGATCGATAGCTCGCAACTGTACTTTGGCACGGAGTTGCGCGCACTGCGCGAGTTTTCGTACTTTCGCTGCGTCGCGCGATGATTCGCTCCGTCTGACTTTATTTGAGAATCAGTGATGCCTACCCGCTTGAAAAAAGGAACGTTGAAAATCAATGTTCAACATTGGAAAATCAACGTTGACGTTGAAAAACCTTGATTTGGCTTGATTTTCAACGTTTATTTCAAACGTTTCCTTGTAACGTTGACAATCAACCTTGATTTTCAATGTTTATAAGGGAACGTTAAAATAAACGTTGAAAATATGACACTGACTCGACTCGATAGCAGCCGATTCGATTTTTATGACGAAATCATCGCGTTTACCCCTAAAATTTTTTTTTTGTAGTTTCCTTATAATGTCGAAAATCAACCTTGATTTGAAAATCAACCTTCATCCAGTTATTTTTTATGAAGCTCCTTCTTATCAATCTCAAATTATTACAAAGGAAATATTTCCAATAATTATTTTTTTTTATTATTCTATAATAATTATAGAAACACTTTATAACTTAGAAAAGTGAACTTCTTTTGCACATTTTTGCAGATAATTATGACGTTTTCACAAAAGTGAAAGACATAATTTTATAAATTGTGCAGCAGTTACGAACGTCTCGAAAACAGTGTAAGTTTTAATCGTTACCAGAAAAACGAGGGCTTAACTTTGATGAGGTTTTAAATTTTTAACGAATTTAAATGGAAATAGGGTTATTAAAAGTTATTAAGCTTGGTATGATTGAGGAAGCACTGGTGCAATAAAAGTGAGAGAAAATAGAATCTGAGTGATTAATAGTGCTGCTAATGACAAAGTGTTTCTGGGACTGACAAAATAAAAATCTGTATTAATGATCAATAATATTAAAAGATTTCTATTACAAATGTTAATGGACTACAGTGTAATTTAAAATTTATAAATAAAAAGTAATGTAAATTGTAAAATATTGAATTAGCTTCAAACTATATGAAAAATTATATTGTAAAGTTGGTTTTTGTGAACACCTGCATAACGGTTCATTTGAAACAGTATTAGAATTATTCCAAGTAGAAATAATTATTTAAACTTTTTTTGTTGAAGATTTCTCTTGCAATAAATGCATTTGAATACAATGTAGGACGGACATGTTTATTGTACCGGATCAACAGCAACCTAATTGCCAAAATACTCTCTATTCTATGCCTCGACATACATCGCATAGTATACTGGCAAAATTACAAGGTAATAATGATGACACAGTTATCATTGAGAAATATTGATAAAAACAATTTGGATATTTGAGAATCTTTCAAAAGTTACGTTTAAAGACAAAATTTTAATTATTAAAATAAAAATAATTTAATTAATTTAATTAATTTAATTAATTTCGTGAGCATTTTTTTATAAAAAAAACCTACTCTTCAGAAAACAGTTTTTCATCAATAAAAAAAAATCCCCTGCGCTTCTCTGGGAAATTCAATAAATATAAAATATCAATTTAAGACGACCCGTAAAGTAAAAAAGAGATAAATTTTGGTAAAAATTGCAGGCCTTGCGCATTTATTGTCAAATAAGAAAGAACTAAATGGAGCATTCATTAAAACTTTCGCTTTTTCGCTCTAGAATTTAACGCGTCAGCAGCAGTTTAAAACTGGACAGGACGTACAATTAGCCCGGCATATTATGCCGGGTTATTCGAAACGCGCGCAATAAATTTCGACTAAGGTTTTGTCTTCCTTAAAAAGCCACTCGAATTGAAAAGCGAAATGATGAAGCAAAAGGAATTTCAATCAGCTGTGCCGTTCGCGCAAGCGTTCCGAATACCCTACGGCAAATCTGAATAATTAGAAAAAGAATTGGTCTCGTTTCGGTTTCGTCAATAGTTCAATGTCGCAACGATCCGCGAGCGCGGCTCCGCTTTGGTTATGAGAAACTGCCAATCGAGTTTTTCTGTGAGTCTGTACGAGCTTATTTCTTTTAAAATTAATAAAAAATCTATACTTCGATATTAAGTTTTATAAATTGTAGAAAAATTTTTTAAAAATCAGCAAAGGCTCTAGCGGGATAAGATAGTCAAATCTGCCCCATTCGAGATTCGCACGGTACGTTGCACATTCAATAGGGTATGTTGAGAGAAGTCTAAAAATAATTTTTCAGCCCTTCAAGTCCTCAGGAACCTCCATAACAGCCTGTCCAGGTCCTGTTTTATCGACTCTAAATTTTACCGGACGCAATTTATTTAAAAAAAAATCTGAAAAAATTCATGGAGGTATCTATTCTAAAGTTGCGCGGCTAATTTCGAGCGAACTTGTGCAAAGTCGTACCTTTGCTCACGGCGTGTCAGAAAACACCGCACTTTGCCGTATATTCTGATGTTATTTTACACCACTAGTGACGTAAAGTGGTCTTTTCCGCAGGGTCTCATCAGAAAACTGCTACTTTCGACATACGGCGCATGCACCTCAAAGTGATTATTACATGGGCGCGGGGGAAAAAAATTCAATTTTTTCTTCATTTTGCAGAAGTTTCGATTATTTTCGCGGCTTCGTAAAAGCACCTTCGATTGCGCGGTTTTTACTGATCAAAAGGAGTGCGCGCCGCGCGAGATACTCCAAGGGGATCATATTGAGGTCGTGCGCGCGCGTACTTTTCGCACCGAAAACTCACGGCGATGCTTATGATTTACGCCGATTGATAGTCTCCGTGAATTTATGGCTCACGCGTACTTCTCCTGCAGTCTAGAGATTTTCTTACATTTTTCCTTTTGCAAATAGGCGGTCGTGCAACTGCGTCCGACGGGATTTCAGTTATTTTTATCGACCGGGCTCGCGGTAATTGCGATTAATTAGCGAGCGAAAATTTACGGTATTATTTGGCAAGAAAAAATTCCGTCGACTAAAAGGAGTGAACTTTTGTTGACAATTTAAGGGGAGCTTACACCTAAAATTTTTTATATGAACATTTATTTATTTTCTGAATATCAAAATAATTAGGAAAATATAAATTAAATACCTTAAAGGTATATAAAAGTACATAATATCTTGTCATAAATATTGTTTTCAATGTTACATAATAAATTGTTTGTTTGCATTATTAATTTGTATAATACTTTAAAGTACAATCATTATTTAATGAAAAAATGAATATTCTATTGATGCAGTAGTATTTACTACTATGTTTAGAATACAAATGAGGTTGAGCCAAATGTTTTATAAATATTAAACGGATTGTAATCGCATAACTTTATAATGACAATATCAAAGAATAATAGTCTTCAAGCACTGAATTATGGTATAAGTAAACTTTCTATATGCATGAGGTGCGCGCATTCAATACTTGTGCATAATTGCTTGAACATCACGAATGTAAACGAAGCTCCAGTTTTTTTCACTAGGTACCCACGTTAACAAATAATTTTATATCAGTAATAGCGAAAGTTGTAAATGTTTAAAAATAGCTTTTAATAATTAAGTTAAATAATTATTTAACTAGTTTTTAGCTAGCCATTTAAAAAATGGGTTCAAATAACATAAAAATAATCATTTTCTACTCGCAGAACCCGGGATAATTCTAAAACGGTTCACAGCACTTTGTTCTAATAACTACCTTCCCAAGTAAAACGAACAAACATCTCTTGTAATATTATTAAATAATTTTATCGCGTCGAATTAATCAATAAAGGTCGGAAAAAGAAAGTCACTATGTTTATCGGAATCGCCTATCGCGTAATTGTTTTTGCGTTCCTTCGGCCACTTGGTGGTGCACCGACTTCGAAACTGGCGCGCTTCAAGGGACGATTAATCGGATAATGCGATGCGCCCGTTTCTGAACTCGAGCTGCGGTGCGCACCAGTCGCGCTTACGGTACCTTCTAATTCGTATTTTCAGCATGCCCGACCGTTACGCGATTGTGCGCCGGTGTCAATGGGACGGCGCTCGAATCCGACTTTTCCGATCGCCGTTCGTTGAAATAATCACGTGATTAATCCCTGGTAAAAACACGATCACATTTTATGGACTACACGGAGCAAAAAAAAAACGCCGCCACAATCATTGAAATAAGTTGTTTTTAGTATATGTCAGTTTTTTGACAGTTTGGTAAGAATAGTTTATTTTTTAATAGCTGCGAAATCAACCGTTTTACCGATCTTTCCCCGATATTACGTGTTAGTTTCGCAATTTTTGATAATTAAAATTTCATACATATATTTTGGCTGCTATGAATACTCATGCCAAATTTTAAGGCATTCCTATAAGAAAGTCGATTTTGGTATAAACACCCTTAGTGAGAAATGAGGAACGATGACGCTCGCGAGGCTGCGCGATCGTCTCGATTTATTGCACTGGGACCGCTTCTCCGGTGAAAACGGAATTTTCATTGAATGTAAATCAATTCGCATGATGAATGTCTGGGCCGCCTGGCACCTGCAGAATCGCGAGCGACAGTAGCGCGCCGCCACCGTCTTGTTTATTTCTCTACTCAGCATAAATTTGTGCATCCTTCTTGCTTCAATTAAAATTCTTCGGCCTCTCTTGGCTCTAGCGTAAATTGTACTTCAGGCATTTAACCTACATAACTCCAATTAGACGAAAGAGTCTGACGAACTCTTCGAGTAAACATACTTTTCAAGCACTTTTTTTACATTCTATCTTTTAATTTACGTTTTATTTTATTGACAATAATGACTCACTTCAATGTCTTTTTCTTTCAGGTGAGTTGTCTGCCTTTTTACTGAATCACTTTGAGTAAGTAGAAAAATGTTTTTTTTTATGTGTAGTTTTATAGGGGAAGAGAAACTTTATTGAATAAATTAAAAGCGTTATAATAGTAAATGAAGTCGTAAACTATAACGAAATAAAAAAAGTTACTGCAGATATTTACAGTAAAAATTGCAATACTAGTCTGTGACTCCATTTACTAAAAGTAATTTTTTTTCTAGAATAAAATTTTGCAACGACATTTCCGTCGATATATCAATTTTACATTTAAAAAAATCGTTCATTAAATATTTTTATTTTATTTTCAAATAAAACTCCAACATATGCTATTTGTGTTATTGTGACCCTTGGCAGGAAACACCGAGCGTTATATCGGAGTTACAATGCCTTTATTTGGTACACGCGCGTTTTCCACAATGAGAAAAATGTCCCAGTTCAGACATTGCCAGCGTAATTTGTCGCAACAAACGTACCTACTGTCGTAATTCACCTGCTAGAAAAAAAAAACATTTATTCCAAACAGTGCAGTGGGTATCGTCCGTTAAGGTCTCGTTCTCGAAATATGCAGCATTAATTATAATTAATGAGAATTAATTAAAAAATTAAAATTAAAATTAAAATTGCACGCGTAGATGTCATATACACATGCAATGTGATTACGGCATTGAGAAGTTTGGATCCAGATTTACGCGCCAATTCATACAACTTTCGATTTTGAAAGTTATATTTAAATGGGGGGAAATATTTACTTTTAAACTCCAACCGGTAGTTTCGTAATATTTTATGTCAGCTGCTGTGGTTATTATGAGCATCTCAGGGGGACTTACGGTCAAGTTTCCATGAGCATATTCCGCTCAAAATATTTTGGATGTACTCCAAAGAATAAGAGGAGTTTGTACCTTCTTGGAATTATTTCTATTACCGTAGGGCTTTGCATGCTTAAACTACTGTCGCTATGCGAAATTTAGGAAATATTCGAGGCTTCCTATTTAGCTTTTAAATATAGAATTAACAAGTTTAATTAGTAGCGATGACAACAATTATTTATGGAGTTTAATGCGCATTGGACACTAATTAATAATCGACTTGAATACAAAATATTTTTTAAAAATCAAATTTTTTAGTTCGTTTAAAACTTAGTTTAAACATGAATTTTTTTTATTTATTAGTAGACCAGAATAAAATTACAATAATGGGAAAACGTAGACTACTATCGGTCTCATTATAGGAAATCCTACAGAGGTAAATGAAATTTTTCTATAATAATTTTTAAGCTATGGTATTAGAGTACATTAGTATACAAAAATGACAAATTTTAATTGTATATTCAATTTAACACAATTTTTAATTTTACTTTTTATCACTTTCTCACTATAAGCTACTAGAAATTTGAGATAATTTGATAAATTATTAAAAATTCGTACGGATACTACATAAAAATTCTTACTCGGCAAAATATTTGCTGCTAAAAACTGCAGTACTCAATTTTAATTCCTCGCAAACTGACAGCATTAGAAAAATTGCAATAGTCTTTTTGTAAAATTTACAACATATCAACATGACATTGCTTTATTTGCTTTCGTTGAATGAACTCTCAGTTTACTTGTGTCCATTAGAAATGTGAAGTGTCCTTTGTGCATTTTCCTAAGTATACTCACAGAGAAACTAATTAAGTAATCGTTAAAAGTTACTTAATGACGCATGTAAGTGTTAACTTTCATATTTTCACTTCTACCGGTGTTAATTTTGTTTATTTTAAACGATATCATTGTCAATGATTAGTATAATAGTTTGACAAATAAATTTTACTTTTTGCGCTAACGATCGAACAGACATTTTTAACATTTAAATAATAAAACACGAATATATAATTATAAAATTCAAATTTTTATTTAAAATTCTAAAATATAAAGTAGAAAAAATCTTGGTATTTGTCTAAAACGTTTACAAATACATAGTTGTAAAGATATAACAATGTTCGGTCCCGTTAGACAATTAAATAGACTTTTGTAAATAAAAGCAGTTGCTTTCCACAGATATATAAGTGGTGCATTGGATATTAACAGAAATCTTATTTAACTCTCCACTTTCGGTTCAATACTGTCTGTACCAATGACCGATTAAAAATAAGTCTGTTGCTAGCGCTGCAGTTTCCCTTGCAGAGCTTGATATAAAAGGATCAATACTTGGATTTAAATTATTAAAATTACTTTATCCTTTTTTTACGGTACCTTCGCTAATTTACGAATATTATTATTATTGTTATTATTATACGTGAAGAAAATACTTTGCGTAAACACTCATTTAATATCTATGCTAACTTATAATAATTATTATTACCATATGAATAAAAAGATGCTGCCAATTCATTGGCATCTAGCTTTCTTCAAACTAAATTGTTGTTATTGTAGATAATGTAACATATAATTAATAATAATTATGCTGCATTGCCTGAAAAATCGTTAGAAAACTACCTAAAAGTGAATATTGAATTTTTGAAGGTTTAAAAGCTCACTGAAAAAATGTAAATTCGCATAAAAAATAGGCCTCCAAAGGCTTTGACGTTTTCCCCCGAAAGATGGACGCTCCGTTAATATTCATGAATTATGGAGCGCTAAAGCATACAGGGTTTGTTGAATGCCTGGTAACAAGCCTCCCGAAGAGTGACTTCCGCGCCCAGCGGACTCCGCTCCAGAAAGCAAGTCGGCCGGCGGTGAGTCAAAGCGGTCCATACCACCCTCGCGGCCACTCGAGTGACAAAAGAATTTTACAGGAGCCGACGAAAGGGGTAGTGCGCTCAGGAGAGAGAAAGATAGATGTAAATATATATAGGCCTTTTATTCGCTTTTGTAGCAAAATTATGAATATATACATAGTAATTATAACACTTTTAAGTTTTGAGAGTGAAAAATCACTCTAAGCGAGTCAAATTTCACTCTAACTTAAAGTCGCATTGCAACTTCTTTGTTTAGAGTGAAACATCACTCGACGGAAAAGTGATATAATTGAATCCAAAGTTATACATAGAATGAACGCTCACTCTAGTTCGAGTATATTTTGCTACGGAAATTTTGCCGGTAGAGTAAAATTCACTCACTCTAAATTGAAACCACTCTTACGGTTTCTCTCGAATCATTGTAGTGAATAACTCACTCGAAAATCACCGAGTGAAAAAAATTCACTCTAAAATTTAGACCTCACTCTTTAAATTTAAATCTAACGGAGTGAAAAACAACATTTTTCTCGATCACTTTTTTTTTAGAGTGAACAGATCACTCTAAACATTTAAGCGTGTAAGTTGAGAACCACTGCGGCACCACCACGTCCCATGGATTTTCATCCACCTTTTCACAGGTGGTGAATCCCCTCAAAAGAAACCAATGATGGTAAGCCAAGCGACAAAAGAATTTCACAGGAGCCGACGAAAGGGGTAGTGGCGCTCCGGCAAAAGAGAGAGAGAGAGAGTGACACTCGAGCGCGGATAGAGAAGTCGCACGGGGTTCATCGGCACGGGGCTAAAAATACGAGCCCCCGGCGACGCTGCTCCCGGAGAAAAGGCCTCTGCGCGCACCCCCCGCTAAGGCGATGCAGCGGCTGCGGCGGCGTCCGCCCCCCCCTCCCTCCTCCTCCGCCAGAGGCGGTGCGCGCTCGCGGGGCCGCGCGCCGCGCGGCAGCATAGCAGAACGCGCCGCGACTCGGGCTCGGTCGCTCGCCCGACACCGACCGGCTTTTTCTACTTGTATTGGCGCGCGCGCGCGCGCCGCGTAACGGGCTTGGGCGACAGGTTCCCCCCTTCGCGCGCGCTCGACTTTTCAAAAGGCCACACGAAGCTTTCCTGCGCCGTTGTGTCTTTAACGGCATCGCGAGTGCTTCAGTTCCACGATTTTTGTATACACCTGCGGGCGCTCTCCGCTATATTACAAGTGTTGCAAGTAAACAAATTGTCTGATCGCGATGCGACAAAGTTCATTTTGTGGGTACTGTGAATAGCCTCTATAACAGTGTATTTTTTTTTTATTTCGATACGATTAACGTGTGATTATTTATTGGGAAAAAACTGAATTGTCACTTTTTAACCATTGTTTAAACAATCGGAATTTTTAAAATCTCAATTTACTGCAGTGTCTACTTATTCCTATACGTGTTACCTACAAGATTGTGTAATAAAAGTGCTCTCTTTAATGTGATAGACTATACTGCCTGCAGATTCTGCTAATTTCCCTGGACTATATTAGAATAGAAAAGAATAGAATAGAATAGTCGTTTATTGTAAATTAAAGTATTTACAAAATTTTTAAAAAATACAATGTAATAAATTCTTAATTCATATTCTAATTAAAAAACGGATTAAAAAAGTGGATTTATATTGGCGCAGTGTGATAGCTGAAGAAAGTTGCGCGCACTTTTTCTTTGAGAAATATTAATAATAATAAAAATAATAAAATAAAATAAAATAATAATAATAATAATAATAAACAAGTGTCTTTGGAAAACTAAGAAGTGTGAACGGCTGGTGCAAAGTTGGAGAGCAGTGTAGACAGAAGAAACAGAAGAAAAAAAAAAGAGGAGGAATTGCCGCGAGAGCGCGCGGAGGCTAGTGCGGTAATGTAGCTGCGTGATAAAAGGTAAACATGCCGCGATTACGAAACACATGCGCCGGGAGCGGCTGTTGTCTGTCGTCTCTCCGCTGCAGACGCGCCGGAGGCTCTGGCTTCAATTCTTTCTTTGACAGTCGCTCGGCCGCGATATTAATAAGGCTATTAGATAAAAAAAAAAGTGATGCTAGACTTTTTTTCCTCGGTGTAAGGCGCTTTGAGTGACGTGGGTATCGTGCTGATAGGTTTTGTTCCTTCTTTTTTATTATTTAGAATTTAAATCCCAGCTCAGACATTCATTATCTGTACGCAGATCTAATGACTATACATATAGGCATTTACAAATTTAATTTCCAGTCGTTAAGAAGGTAATTTTAAATTGAAAACTGAATTATGCTGATATTATGCTGCAGTATAATTAAGGATTGGCGATATAATATTTAAAAAAATTATAATTAGATTAATTAAAAATAAATTTATATTGTATAGTTGTTTCCGGAAATACCACGTTTTTATCGCGTGCAACACAAAAGTTCAAATTTGATTGTCTACTCGTTTCGTCAGATTCCAAAAAGATAAAAGATAATTATCTCATTTGTTATGATTAAAATCTTTTCAAAAATTTGAGTTGGAAATTTTTCCCTATTTTTTTGCAAAAAAAATAAAGTTCGTTACCTTCGCTTAAAAATGATTTTAGAAACATTTATTGAGAGATTAGACTTGCCTGGTTTATTGTTACACTTTACAATGACATGTTATCTGCTGACATTGAGGTGGGATTGCGTAACGCTGGAGTGACGCTTAAAAAAAAAGGAGTCGAAGTTTAGCACCAGCTGTGACTAACAGAAAAGAATTTTTTCTTCACTTTACACGCGGAGTGTAGTAAATTTTTAACGCGGCATACACTTTACTTCCTTCTGTTTTAAAAGAGTAATTCCGATAAAAATTAATTGAAACAGGGAAAACAGAAAATCTGACGGAATAATCGACGTATGCACATAGTTTCCTCCGCAGCGCTCAGAGTCTGTCCCGTCGGGTAACGAGATTATTCGAAAAAAAAAAATCTAACGCTACTTTCAGTTTGAATATTTAAATCCTTAAAATGCACTCTCAAAACGAGATTTACAAGTTTACGTAACCATTTTAAATTTATCGCGCTGCTCCGCGGCACGCACTTTTGCAGGACAAGTGCATTTTTTCATTTTAAATTCGAAAAAAGTGCGCCAGTGTTGAATGAAAAAATTTGCAAGTGCTTGCTTAAGCTCTGCGCATTCCTAATGAAGTTGTTCGCTCGGATGAAAAAAAAAAAAGAAAAAACTGGTCTGGGAGCGAGTTTCGTTATTGATAAAGCGAAAACACGACTCGATAAACAATGTAAAAGTCGTGAAACGCGCTGGAAACGCTTCTGCATAATAATAGCACGTGCATGGACCGATAAAATTTAGCAAACGACGGCGCCTACTTTCACGCTCGTTCTCCTCCCCCCCCCCCCCCCAACTAACGTTTTATCGTTAAAAATAACGGTTTTTAATTAATTGCTCGTAAACAAATTACCCGATCGCAAAGTTCTTTTTTTTATTTTGAAGGTATTTTTAAACTCTACAGCCACATATTTTTTTTATTTTTATACGATTAACGGTTTGCAACCAGGAGACAAATCATTAATTTTGCAACTTAAATAATTTTTTAAACAATGAAACCGGTAAAAACTTTGTTCAAAAACCGATACCGTGTCGTCTGTATACACTTTCCCTAAGCTACTTACTTTTATCTTCTAAATTTAGCTAATTTGATTGGACTATTTCGGCGGCGCGAAAAAATCGGGGAAGGAGGAGGGGCAGTCGAGCGAACAATGCATTCATTATCGCCGCGCGATTCTTCCCGCGGGGCCGCCGTGAGCAGGAAGAAAAACGACGCGCGCGGATCTGCTTTAGTTAAATAAGAAAAAATAAATAAAAAAAAAGCGCGGCACGATCGGGGTTCTGGATGCGGGAAAAACGTGAGCACCGCGAGCGTTTGTTACTGCTGGCCAATTATGCAGCTCTAACGCTCGAATCGCTCGTGGAATTTTCAATTGATATTAACCAATTCCTCGTCCCGCCGACGCGAGGTTAATGTCAGATGCTTAAGTAGCGTGAACGATTTTATTTTTATTCACGATTACGGTCGCGATGCTTTGGCCTTTTTTTTGGGGGGGTATTACAGTCGTTACGTTCCAAATTTCATGAACTAAAAACCTATGTTAAAAATTTCATGAGCTGAGATCTATATTAAAAATTCTTGAAATAAAAATTAATGAGTTCACGTTAATTTTAACAATTTTACATTAAATTTAATAATTTTTTACAGTAAAATGATGATTTACCCTCTAAACTATATCCAGTGAAATTTCACTTACAATAGTGCATATGAATTTGAATTTTCCAATCGCAAAAAAGTTTTTGTGTAAAAATTCAATTATGTATAAATTGAGCTACATGTCGATGCAAGCACGTTACATTTCTCGAATCAAACAAGCGCTCGACAGGTATTTTGCCTTTTCTCTTTTGTAAACAATCACCTACTTCTCAGTAGTATCTTCTGAAGATGCTAATATTTACCCGCATTCATGGATGATGACGTCGATCACGCATCGCTTGCAGTTAATACGTCATTAAATTTCTGACGGGACTCAAGGAGGTTGATCAGATTAAGACAAGCAAAAATTAAGGGGGCATTCCTTTTTAAATTTGAGGAAAAAGAAACACTGCACGGAGAGAAGAGATCTTGAAACAGTTTTTTTGTAAAATTTACAAGAGAAGTAGCAAAATTTCATTTATTTACAATAAATTTTAAAAGAAACTTGTAATTTTTCGTATAAATGTCAGTCTGTAGGGATACTAGAATGGTATAATATATACATTCATATAGATTAATCAAAGATCAAGATAAAAATCATAGAGCGTCTTCTGAAAGTCGTTTTGATTCCTCACTGAATATATAATAAAAAAGAAAGCTTCTTTATAAAAATGTTAGAACTGACAATAAAATGCTATATACAATGAACCTCCAAAACTGCATCGTCAATGGTCTTATAAACTTAAAAAAAAAAAAAATTAGTTTTCACAAGTTACTGTTCACTTTGATTTCGATATCCAATCTTATTTCAAGTCACTCCCGAATCCAGGAAGCCAAGAAATCACCCTTTTACAACCAGAAACATAAATACCACATAAAAATGAAAATAATTAGGAATGACCCACCGTAAAAATAATGCAATTAATGAATAAAAGAGGAGGATGACTGTCGGTAAAAGCCGAAAAAGCTACGCGTTACATAAGTCTCGTCGGTGCATCGAGGTCGGAGCAGACCAGTTTTTTTTTCTTTTTTTTTTTGAAGATAAAAATAAGATGAGTGCCGCGGAACCGCGGGAGAGCTCGCCGCTGCCGATTAGGTGCCGCGATCGGGCGTCTAATGGGCCCACAGGGCCGGCTCTTGCTTTTCGACAGACGATCGGAATGCCGAGGAAAACGAGCCTGAAAGAAAATATCGCTCGATTCGACGCGCCTTGTTTTATTACAGTATACACCCCGAGACGCCGGCGCATACCTCGAGTGCCTCCGCTCGTCTATCGTTCATTGTTTTTTTTTTTATTACGAATTGATCGCTCTTCGATTAGCATATCGAGAGTTTCATTACTTAATCTTGCTTGTTGCCTCTTATGTCAGCGCGCACACCTGTTGGGAATTCGCCTTTTGATGTTTTATTTATTTTTTTTTTTAATTTCTCTTTTAGTGAGATGCTTGTTAGTTCTAGCACTGAGTTACGTTTATTTAGGTACATAATATTCAAAAGTTTTTAATTTTTGCTTGAAATATATTAAAAAAAAAGTATCGCCAATTCAAATGTTTATCTTAGAAACTTTTTTTTTTTATTACAAGCTGTTACGTAAAGCTCCAAGAATCTTTTTTTTTAATCTTCATTTCGTTATCAACACGTAATCATTGCTGAATCTATTAAAAGTTACTATTCATGAAAAAGAGCAAATATTTTGCACACCATGAGAAAGAGGCATTTAAAAAAATAATATCGTTAACTGCTTCTTTGAAGTAGGCTAATACTTGGAACGCGCACAATAATACTCGCTTGCATCAAATTGCTATAAAGCAATTTTCTCGACGAGAAAACTTTAAAAAAAAAAATAATAAAAATGCGGCAGAAATCGCGCAGAAATGTAAATGCGATGCTTTCACTTAGGCGAAATTGGATTCTAAATGACCATCCGGGCGAGTGTGTGAATTGGCCGCGAATAAATTTGCGCGCCGGGGGTACAGCGCCGATGCAGCGGAGCCCGCTCTTGCGTAAATCGGAACCTTAATTCCTCGCGCGCTGCCGACGATCTCCCCTTTAATTCATTGAAAAGGCGCAATCCGCGATTATGCAAGCGCCGCACGCATTGCCTAACGGCACTGGGTTGGGCGAATTGAGATTTTTTTTCCGTGTATTCATACATACACACACAGCTTTCAAATTCAAATTTTAGACGAGATCCTTTTTTTTTTCTCGCTTATCTTATTTTATCCCCTGCGGTCAGTTTTTTTTTTATGCTCATCTGCGCATTTTGCACAATCAGCCTTGAGAGCTGAATAAAAGAGCGAAAAAATCGCAAGCCAAATTTCGTTGAGAAATAATTATTTTTATTATTCAAGTTATTGCGGAACGCAGCAAATTGATTGATTATCCATCGAGAAAAATATATTGCAAAAATTGCATTCATATTTCACACAAAATTTTTAACAGTGTATATAATTTTTATTGCGCGCCATGCGCTACTGAACGCCACGTAAATTCTTCGTAATTTCTGCAATTAGCTTTTTCTTAGTCCACTCAAGATAGATTAAAAATAAATCAGTAACAAACTGTAACGTAAAATTAAATTTTTATCGTCATCTATTAATACACGGTGCATTAAATTAAATATCATGCTATTAAAAACAATGCCTCTTATTAGTCTAATTAATAGACTTTCAAGATAAAAAAGCAACTTTCCCTCAAGGCACTCGATTCGCCATCGCGATGCAGTAATTTTTCAAATTGTCGATTAAGCCTTCCACTCGTAGCTAAGTGCCAGTCCCTCGACACTGCAAAATTTATCTCCACCGCGTCTCCGGAAGATATCTAATCTACACGCGTGGATGTTAGCGATTTCTGCAAAAAGTGAACCGCGCAAAAAAAGAGACTCGAAAGTCATTGAAAGCACCGACGGAATGAGGAAAAAGGCTGCATATTTAGAGGCACACTGCGAGAAGAATATTTCTAATTTATGAATACGAGTATATTTTACTTTTTTTAGTTAGCAATAAATATCTTTTTATTTCCTAACTAGGATCGAAACCGATTCTCACACTACCTCTGTTACTCTATAAATTAATGCATCGGCTCGGAAATGCGTATTTTTACGTCTATCTGTAAGTCTGTAGACCCTTTCTAATTACCGGGATTTTCCTGAAATGCATGTCAGCGTCGATGCGCCTTTACAATGGACTATCATAAAGCTATAAAGAATCTTTCGATCGCTGACCGCAATAAAAGGGATTGTAAAAGATTCTCGAGTCGATTTAACGACGCCCTTAGTTGGCTCACTTTTCTCACGTACTCCTTAATCGTCGCGTTTATTCCTAACTTAAGAGGCCAGACAATTGAAGCTTGAAAAAAAAATAAATATTTTCGTAATTCAATTCAAACGTTCAAGTTTGGGAAAATCCCATATGCCAAATTTATATAAAGTTTATCTATAAAGATAAAGTTTATCCAAATTTATCTAAATTTATGAAAATAAATTCACTTTTACGCGGGTTGTGCCAGTGCAGTTGGCAGCGTTTTTTAAACTGTAATCTTACTGTAATTTTTTCAGTAGATCTTTTCTCTCCACGTAAAAACTATAACAGTAAAGATATCATTTTCATTTAAACTATTTTCTTCTCTCAGTGCACCGTGGAAAATTTACGCGGAGCCAGGCAAATCGCCGCTCTTGAACTTGCGCCGCTGCCGATTCGTCCGAGCTCTTGCAATCGGCGCGCAGGTGTTTCCCTCTAATTAATGGCCGCGAGCGCGCGCCTCGTGTCGAATTGAATTGTCAGCTCGCGGCGCACGAGAAACGCGTTTTCCCGGGGACGCCTGTCACCTCCCGGCGGCAGGAGCGAAAGTAAAAAGTAGAAATCCGAGAAGCGACGCCAGCGTATTTTACGCTTTTTTCATTCGTTAAATGAGAATATTTTTTTTAAGGGGGTACACGTCGCGCGGTGAATTTATGCGAGCACGCGCATCGCTTTAGAATTTTTATAGCGTTTAGATTAAACTGTGCACTGAGAGTAGTTGCGAAGCAAATTTTACGAAAAAGTTTGGAAATCTATTCGCAGACTGAGGGTCAAGTAATTTTGATCAAATAGTGTAGTAAAATTGTATGGTTGGTAATTTTTACGTATAGTCTGTATATGCAACTTTTATTTTTTATGACTTTCAGTTGCACGGTTATGGAGAATACATGCTTTGATTGTCTATTTATCTTATTTTTTGTAAATTTTCGAATGCATTATAGTAAATTTTACTACACTATATACTTCTCTCATTACAGTGTGTGTTAAATTACTCGACGAATTCTTGTCCGAGTGCATTGAAAATTTTATATAGTTCCTTTGCATTCAGGAAGTATGACTGGAATTTTCACGCTACAATTTTCACGCAAAATCCCGAAGAACTGAGTTCATCCTGCTTTTTTGTCTTCTAGCAGAATTGCATTTCTTTACGCGTGCACATCGAGGCAAGTTTACGTAACGCGTGTTACGGACGTCGCTGTGAAAAGAAGGATTGCACGGGAAAATGAGCGCATCGAATAAATTACTTTAACGCGAATAAGATATACGTTCGATTGAATAAATAAATCGCTAGCTTAAAATTTCAACTTAATTTTTATAAATTATTTCAGTTTAATTTTCTTGCAAAATTTAATGCTTAAAGTTAAATTATTTAATAGTGAATATTTTATGTTATGCCATTATGTGGATTTGCACGTAACATTTGAAGCTAACGATATTTATAAATTGCGTGAAATTCGGCGCTGTTGAAAGTAAAATATTCAAATTTTTTACAAAATTATTTATTTAAGTACGTAGGCATATATATAACAGTTTAAAAATGAGATTTTATTAAAAATACAATATAACTTTATCGTAAATTTAATTTGAACGACGTTACAATAGAGAGTTTCTCACCAAATATTAGACAAAACAATCAACGTGAATACTGCATTGTTTTGCACTGGGGACGGACTTGAGGAAGTAAGGAGTCAAATAAATTGTTATCAATGGTAATTTACACTTGAAATGAATGCCTTAAACCGAAGAAAATGAGAAGGCCGCAGAGTCTGAGGATACTTTAAGGGGCTAGGTGAAATGGTTTATGGTAATCATTGAGATTTTCACTTTTGCCCAAACCCATTATTAACCGTACCTTTTTCTCACGCGCTCAAGTACAAAGCATTGTTATATCGGAGAATGCATTATTTACGAAAATAATATTGCCAGATTGACTCAAAGAAAGAATTGATAATTATTTTGTCTTTACCGTCTCGTAAGTTGGCCGCTGTGAGATGTGAACCACAACTTATTGTATGTTAAACGCCTTTTATCGATTGTTTAACTACTAATTAATAATTTATACTCGTTTGACGGAAAAGACAATAAACCGTAGCGTACTGTCGATGAAAAAAGATTCCAGCAAAATGGAAATTAATTTTTTACGGACGGATTAACCTAAAGCTCACCTTGTAGAACAAAAAATTTATCGAGCATTAAACGCCTTTACCGCAAGCAGTGAGTGCCGCGAGCTCGTGCTTCGTCACAGATTGAGCAAACATCAATTTTTTAAAAGACCTTTTATCTTTATCAGTCATTGTGTAAACAGTCAACGTGTGTAGCGTTTACGCTTAAAAAAAAACATAATCGACAGTAGAGCACAGACGTTAGCTCGCAGATGGAACAGCCGCTCCTCGGTATTTTCTGATGTAAAAAGTACGCGGTGAAGCTAATCAAGTAGGGTTTCATGCAGGTGTATGAAACTTGACAGAAGTAAACATACATATAAAATACAAGGAAAATTTCTCTTATAAGGTTGGCAATGCACGGAGCACAGATGGAGTAAATTTTAAGGTTAGGAAGTCAAAATAGCAACTGCACAACGTGTAGGTCTTCTATTTCTATGAAAACTAGATTAAAACTACGTAATTTTTAGCTATTAAAATAGAATTCAAGTCGATTCCATTAACTGGCTTGAAACCATGAGAAAAATCGTTTCATTACAAGGCTAAAAATGGATTCATCTCAAGCCATTTTCGGCCTATTTTTTTTTTCAAACAAGCTTGTTACTAGTCATAAAATGTGATCGTGTTTTTACCAGGGTATAGATGTCTTTTTTATAAAACTACCAATACTTTAAAGTTTCCGTCAATTCTGAACTGTAATTCTTGCTACCTTAATTTTTTATACCAATTAACAAACCTTAAAATTGTCGAGTTCGTTTTGTGCATTGCCGAACTTCATAAAAATTGTTTTCCTTGCGATAATACGCACGTGAAACCCTACATGAATGCAAAAAGAGGTGCGCGCTTAACTCACGATTAAAAATACGATCATCAGGTGTGCGTTGGATCGCAGTGTGCATCCGCAACAGCTGCTAGTCACAGGTGCCAATCTCAGAGCTATGGCCTCCTAAGGCTATAACTGGTCGCCCAACGTCATCACGACGCGACATGCAGGCGGTGCGTCAGAACTGGAATTCCCTAAAGTCGCCGAGAAGCTCGATGCTGGTCGCTGGCAACTCCACGTGGTACGACGTGCCAGCGCCCGTCATCGTACACGGTCGTGAGTTCCGTGAGGAGTCCTCACAGCAGACGAGCGCCGAAGAGGACGCCCTCTACCAAAACAGCCTGGAGGCCCGGTTGAATGAGCTGAACAAGGGGACCGAGCGCCGTCGACGTCACACCTCCAGTATCGAACTCACCGCCGCAACGCACGTCGAGCACGATGCTGACGGTGTGCCCACCATAACCTTCAGCTTCTTTCGCGCTGACGAGCGCTGCGCCGGCGACGGTCTTTACGACTTCCCCCGCGCCCCACTTCCGGCTACGGTGTCGGAAGTACGCAGCGAGGACTCCTCAGAAATCAACGGGGCCGTCGCGCGGTCCGAGGGCGGGCTCGAGGAGGAGCCTCGGCGTGCCACTTCCTCCCGATCGCTCAAGTGGCGCCGTAGCCTCGGCAAGATCGAGGACCTGGTGCGCCCCTCGGCTCACTCGGACTCACACTCGGACTCCGAGGTGCGCAGGCGCCGACAGCGCAAGCTGGCCCGCGCCTGGGGACGCATGCGCAGCTGGTTGAGCGAGGAGCGCTCCAAACTCGGCGAGGTGGTCGCACGACACGCGCGTCTCCAGGCGGTAGGCGCCCGCGTCGACGAGGTCACGGAGGAGGCGGCCATCGTCGGACGCGCCGCCTCCTATGACTTGACTCGGGCGCGTCTGCGGCTGGACGCGGCCGGCGGGGGGGCACTGCCCAGCGTCGAGGAGTTCGGCACAGGCCACCTGGCGGCGGACGAGACCGACGGCCACCTGTCGGCTGGTGACACGACCAGGCTTCGGGCTTCCGGTCGGCAAATCAAGAAGACCGCCAGCTCGGATGACATACTGGCGGGTGAGGCAGTACGCGAGGCACCGCCCGCCACCTCCTTCAGCCTAGAGCGGCTCTGCTCAGATGACGAGGAAGAGGACGAGGAGGAGGAGGAGGGCAAGAGTCCCGCCGAGCGGAAGCAACGCAGGAACCAACGACGCTTCGCTCGAGGTGGACTCATCAAGAGGAGGATGCTCGGCTCCATCAGGGGCTTGATAGCCTCGACCCATCTGTTGCACGAGGCTGACGAGGTATTTACTGGCTCCATTTATTTGTTGTTGCAAAAGGAGAGAATTTTCTAGTAAAAATTTGATTACGGCACCTGTTAATGTTGCTTCGTTCGGGCGATAAACTCACACGAATCCGAAAATCATTTTTATCGCACTTGTATCGTAATATACTATTCTCGCACTAGTATCGAAATGTACTATTGTAGTACAACGTGCGAAAATGCCAGTTTATCACATGCAAATTGAGGTTAGCGTACGGTAAACGGACGTTTTCCGCACGGCGTGCTATAATAGTTATTATGCAACTCCGTGCGTAAAATCAGCACTTTACGCCGTCGTTGCATAAAATAGGGTTCGACACTCGTGCTAAAATTGATTCTCGGACTCGTCTGTTTATCACCCTCGTCCAAAACTCAACTTTTACGCACTTGTATCGAAAATAACTAATTATGCACCAAGGGAGTAAAAGTAAAGAATGTCCCATCTGAGGCAATCTTTACTTACTCTCGTGGTCCATACGTAATTTTTTTATCTAGCGAGGGCGAAAATACCACTTTTTCGAAGCGGCGGTGGGAGTAAAAGTGGCATTTTAGCCCCGCTGGGCAAAAAACTTATTTTATATATCGTGCATTGTTTTATCATAATCTTTAGTATTTAAAATATAATTGGTTTAATAACCTACCTAATCCCTATCGTGTTTGGACAGTAAGCTATTGTGTATATTTACATTGTTCGGAGATATGTGGAAATGTAAACTGTTGAGGTGAACGACCTGTAGTCTAGGCTCATTTACTATTTATATAATTAACGTTATTTTTATTAAATGTTACATGAATTTGTCAAATGACTATAATTTACTTTTAACAAATACAGACTGCCCAACGGTCTTTATGACCTATAATCGACAGTATGAACAATTACTCGACTACTAGAACCAGTTAGCCTCTTAATTTTATTGAATTAAAAATTTTAATGTCAGTGCAGGTTTACGTTTAAAATGAGAAAGATAAACAATGGTTCGGTTGCTAACTTTAATGAGTAATGCCGTAACGGCAATCCAATGAGTTTAATCAGCGAAGAGCGCGGATTATAGCCACTCGATTGATTACTCAAACTCCATTCATGATGTCACAAAATGAGTCACATCCCTGCTCTGAGTGGAAAACCTATTATTATATTAGACGCTCAATGTTTCAATTGGCAATTATCTTGAACGCCGCGTAAACGATCTCGAGATTGACTTTTGAGAGAAGAAATCTAGTCTAGTCTCTTACCGAGTTTTGTTCATGAATACCTTGCTCGCTCGCTAAAAAAAAAAGAATTTTAAAATCGTGAGTCAAAAATATTTGAAAATTCGTATGCTCACTAATTTCATCCCACTTTCCCCATTATGAAAAATCGATAAGTGCTATCTGAGGAGGAGAAAATGCCTCAGGCGCGTACAGATTTCGTCACGGAGACACGCGCGTCTCCCCGTTTTCTCCGAAACACGTGTAAGTCAGTCCGAGCAGCGCGACCGGTAACGGATCGTCGCTCCTTAAAGGGGGCCCCCGCGCATGCGCCGGCGCAAATTCGCGAGGACGGCTGACTGATATATTGGCGCGCGGAAAATAAAGTGCTCCAATCGATTTCGAATTTTCTCCGCCGCGGCATCGGCGTCTCGGTCGTCAAGCCGAGAAAAGGCACCGTCGCCGGATGGATTGTGGAAAGTGTGGGAAAGTCCCCGAGGCGGCCGCGCCGGTGAAAACGCACCGCATGAGGATGCGCCGCCACCGCACGTCCTCCCCTTATCGCGCCGTTTCTTTCCCGCGCGCCTACGCATTGTCTTTTGCATGCACCGAAAAAAAAATCAGTAGCTCTTACAGTTTCGGAGGAGTAATATGTATGTACTCGACTCGAATAAGTAAAAACGGCATTGCAAAGTCAGCAGAGATAACTGATTCAAAAGGTTTCTTTAATTCAATGAAATTTTTTTCTCAGTGTAGGCGTTGCGCGGCGCCTAGCGAATCCTCTACTTACCGGCACTTTTCCCCCTATTTGGAAATGTATTTTTCCTTACTCACGTCATTCAGGAAGCAATTAGCCGCTTAACGGGACCACTAAGGTTTTATCGCTGCTGCTGTTGAACTTGAGATATAAACAAAATAATTTACTTACAGTGCATGTGCAATCGACGACTAAACTGTTTTACTGCTTAAAACCAGTAGGAAAAAATTCTGCAGAAATAATTGCATGTGCATTTTTCTGTACGTCAGATTTTGTACAGACTTTTTTTGGGTTGACGAGTATAAATTTTACGTATTGCTGTTCATGCAGTAATCAATAGTATATATTTTTTTTTTTTTTCAAATCTTACGAAATTTTACATTGCTGTCGATGAATTGGAAAAGAAGCGCGTGATTCACTAGTTATTCTAAAGCTTCATACATTTCCATGTTTTTACATATGCACAAACATTTGCTTGAATTCATTAGCGATTACGCAGTTAATGTTATATTATTCATCGCTATAATAAACACGTGACTGTATAGTCATCTTACTTAAAATCTTCTTTGTTAGATTATGCACAATTAAAAGTACCTAAGTAAAATACTTACACTGAGAAAAATGTTTAGTAAAATTATTGTTAGTAAAAAATGTTTAGTAAAATAAGAATATTTATTTTTGTTTAAAAACGTGTAATTCTGTTTAAAAATGTATCGCGTAATGGATGGTTTTTAAACACTTCTACACACTTTTGAATATTGTCGAACATTTCTGAACAAAAATTATTTCCACCAGGGTAATTTTACAATATCTGATTAGCATATTAAGCTATATCATAGTATATTATAGCAGAAAATTTAGATTCTATTACTACACTCCTTTTTGCTATATACAATTTAGTAAAATTTACAAGCAAAATTTTTCTCGGTGTACAATTGCAGCAAGCTTTATCATACTATTTTTCTCATAGCGCAAGAGGCGCCTAAAATGTTAACGATCCCGTTTATACTGGATGCACTTGTCGTTTAGCGGAACGAGCGTTTCACTTTTTCGACGTTGGTGTGCACGAGCCTGGACTCTCATTAAGGATCCGAGAAGCGCGCAGCGCGGTCCGTTCAAAAATTTCCCGTTTCCCTCTGTATAGGTACTTGCACCGTGGGCAGGAATGCAATGCACGGGCACGCGAGCGTCGATTTCGTCGCTCCCGGGAGAAATTCCACGGTCTCGGCGTGTACGATTTCACGAACGCGCGCCAAATTGAGAGGCGAACGGAGCTGAAAAATTACGAAGCCCGCCGCGCGCTCACTGCCGACATTAGCCTTGTTTCCGAATTAGAGATCGTTCCGCCGCGCAGGTGCGAAAGTGAACGCTTTTTTTTTCGCACCGGCTTCAAAATTGATCGGTGGATGTACGCAACGACCATTCACCTTCACCTCTTTTGCAAGGAGAAAAATTCTATGTATTCAAAATTTATTTATTTATTTATTTATTTAACCAGAGTATAAATATACAATAATTTACTTAAGTCCCTATAGCTTTGGTTCAAAGAGTATCCTAAACAAATTATATTTTAAGTTGTGGTTCGTGAAAAAATATTGAGAATTTTTCGTTTAATACTAGAAAATGTACAATGAAAATCCAGCTTTTTTATTCCCAGTGTAGATCAACGTCATGCTTCGCATACGAAAACGTTACATTGCAAATGTCGGCCAAGTGCATAACAATTAAAAAAAAAATAGGTAATGCTATTGTTTGATCACGAGAAATACTAACGGCAATAAAAAATGTAGGTCTTTTTTCACTTTAGATAATTAGAAAAAATAAATAATTAGTAAATAAAATAATCAAACGTTTATAATGCAGTATTTTCGATTGTCGTAATGGGATATTATAACGGAAAAATTTGAAAGTCATATTTAGAGTTATCTAATCGTCTTGTGCAGTATGTCGATCGAGGTCGATGTATATTCCTTTAACGGGACAGTATTTCTTTAATAACACGATTCGTGCGCGTGTATCATTAAGAAGATTTAAAACTTCACCTTCGCAAACTACTATTAATTTTACGTTAATAATATGTCTGAAATGGCTTGTACATGGCGTACAACTCCCCTTCATCTTGTGACGTCATTCGTATTATGCAGAAAATTTCTTCCTTCAAAGTACTTGCCTTTTTCGATTTCTCTTTGTTGATTAATGCCGTTTCCACGTGCGTTCATAACTATAATAAAAAATATGCAAAATTGTTACCAATGCTGAGAAAAATGGCGTGATAGAATTTATTACCATTGTAGTAAAAAATGCGATTCTATGTAGTAAAATTTAAAAAATTTAAGTTTTACTATATAATATTGTAAATTTTATTTCATAATTAACAAATTAGGAAAATGGAATAATTCATGTGGACATATATACGTACATATATGAACATATATCTACATACATTTCCACATACATACATACTTACATGCATACATGCGAAAGTTGCTTATATCCTTGAAATTTGAAATTGGAAAATTTTAAATTAAATAGTCGAATGACTTAATCTAAACATTCTAAACCTGTGGAGACCGAAAATCAGGGCTTCATTCAGAAAGAGTAAAATCACAGTAAATAGTTTTATGAAAAATAGCAATGTTTGCTACAATTTTTGATAAAATTTTATACTTGCAAATGGCAGTCTTTTCAAATACTTAATTTTACTAAAAGTTGCAGTAAATTTTGCTACATTACATTGAAATAATTGCTCTATTTTATAATAAACTTTAATTTGAATAAGTGAATGTTGAAATTTTTTACTTTTCTTATATTTTATTGCAGAAATGATTGAACGTGTAACAATTTTTAATGTAAATTGCATTTAAATTTTGTCGAGATCGAATATAACCCCCGGTTACAAAAAAAAAATAACAATTTTTCCTACACTTACACAATAAATTTGAATAAACCGTTTTCTCAGTGGACGAAAACCAGGAACTCCCGGCCAATGGCGCACATCAGACAGGCATATTTTGCAATCAAAGACTAGTCGTGGAAGTATGTTACAACAAAAAAATCTCGATAACGGTATCGCAATATTATTTCGAAATTGAATTTAGGCGGATTCATGGACATTCTCCGGTAAGCCAGCAGCGTTTCCGGTTGGTTTATCGCCTTTCCATTCGCGGGAAGAAAAGGCATACGCCTGCATGAACATGGCTCCTCTAAGGTGTACGTGTCACCTATAGCTTATCTTTTACTGTTGCGAAACCGTTCGGAGTCGAGCATTTGCTCTGTACACTGCTCGAATGCACCTTTATTTTTTTTTTCTTACGCTTTTTCGCCTCCTCGTTGCGTCAAACGCTACTCAAGACAACAATTTTCACGCCTTTCACACTTTTATTTTACTACTTTATTGAATGACTTGTTTAGGCCGACACTTTTTCTGTCTAGGGTTAAAAAATTGTTTGCAGATTTGTAGTTTACAGTTTACATCATATTAACTATTTATAGTTTTACACCGAGAGAATTTGTACTACGAGGTTAGTAAATTGGAAGCAGACTGTAATCTAAAAAATTTTACTAAACTGTTTAGTTAGAAGGACATGTACAGTATAATATGGCCAAAAACTTGCATCCTTAAAAAAACGACTAAGAATGGATTTATTTCTCTATAGAATTACTATGTTGGTATTTTACATTTGATATTTTAGTAAGAGAGAAGTTTATCAAGTTTATCATTACTACTTTGTTAATTTATTGTAAATAGTAAATAAGTTGCGTATAATTTACCATTACGTCGACCTTTTAATTAAATATTTCTGGTTCGTAGGATCGACGGATTTATTAAATTTTTTTATTAATTTGTCAATTAAAAAAAAATGTATATAACCATATAATAACCACATATACAAATGCGTGATGAGTTTGAAAATAGCTAAGGTAAGAAAGATGAGTATCTTGTTTTTAAGAGGTTTCATTAAATTTAAATGCATTTAATTAGAACTGGAAATTAAATAAAACACACTTTTAATGAGAAAAAAAATTTAACTTTCACGAGTGACTTTGATGTTACATTTACTCTCGACGTCAAAGAAAATTCTCAAGGAAGCGATTCTATCGAGAAGCTGCTTGTTAAGAGCCTCGCGGGCAAAAAGCGTATCAAAGCCTCTCAGCCGGCAATCTTTTTTCAAATTGTTCGCTTAATAAATTCAACTTATTTTCTCTTCTCCTTGTCATTCTCACGACTGTCAATAGCAGCAGCGACTGCTCAATTTACATCCACCTGAGCAATATTCACTGAGAAAATTATTTAAAAATCTATTCTCAGAAACGATTATTTTAATTTTTTTATAATTACATTAATTAAATTTTCTTGCCGATTTTTTTTTCAAATGTTTCCATGTACGATTATTTATTAAAGAAGTATTAAAAAAGTAGATTCTGTGTGTCAAATGGGAAGCACTTGTTTCAATTATAGCTAACACGTTATTCTGAAATTGTATGTTTTCCTACGGAAGCCTTGCGGCTGTAATTTTTTTTTCATCCGATTGCAAGTCATTGCCTCAATAAGATGTAAGTTTAATCGCAACGAAATCTATTCAAGATTTTTACAATAAGAGATAGCATGATAAATTGAGATGTATATACGCAAAGTTTTCATTGGTTGCATTAAAAGTAATTTATCCTCTCTTAAAAATTTTGTTTTCATTAATTGTTATAAGTAAATTAGTTGTATTTTCGTCTGCTATTTTGTGGCGCGAAATTTGAATTTTTAATCTTTAGACTTTCAACAAGTGACAAGTTCAACAACGGCGAGCGAAGTCTATCGCTACTTGTACGCTGCACATGCTTTTTCAACCTGGTAGAGTTACACAAGAAAAAGAATTCAGGTCGTCGGTGCTGCCGTAACTCATTTTTTTTTATCGAAAACAGCTGGTATTATTTGCATTCCGAAAGGTGCAGCGTCGAAAAAGAGAAGGCAAGCGGCGCTTTGCGTCTTTTGAAGATTTGGCGCGCTCGACTTGCGGGACTCGGGGGCCGCGGAAATACCTACCGTCTCGGAGCTTTGGATGTCGATGATTGGTTATTATCGAAAATTGTAAGCGCGGAGAAACTCGGCAGCACGGCTAAGGAGGCCTTCGCGGAGGCAGTCGTGCTGCCGAGTGCCGTTTCCATTCCTCTAATTGTGACAAAAAATCACAACTGCGACGGCGATGTGTGCGCCAGCGTCGAAAAGAGGCTTTCGACCCGTGCATCGTTAAGCGGCTTCAAATTAAGGGGCAGCGATCGGAGCTGCACCCGCGACATTGCCGCTTGTCTGAAGGAATTTGCTTATGCGATTTTAATTGTTGTTACACTGAAAATAATAATAGAGGAAAGTTTACAATATATTTTGTAAGATGGGGACAGACTTGGCAAGTCAAGAAAATTACACTGAAAAAAATAATAAAGATTACAATAAATTTTTTTAGATGAGGACCGACTTGAAAAGCCAAGAAAATTACTACAAATTTTGGAAAAATTACAATGTTATATAGTAAAATTTTCTGAATCTTGAAAATCAACGTTGAAAATGAACATTGTAAGGAAACGTTGAAATAAACGTTGAAAATCAAGCCAAATCAAGGTTTTTGAACGTAAACGATGATTTTCAATGTTCAACATTGATTTTCAATGTTCTTTTCAACGTTACTATTTTCAAACTGCGGGAAGAAAATTTCTATTTCGCTCCTATTTTGAACCGGGGAGAAGAGAAGGAATGAGTGAACGAACCGTGAATGGATTTGGCGCGGAAATCGAAGCGAACGGCCTTCGCGTGATTGACCGTCGAATTTTCGATCGACGCGATTCAAAGGTCGGCACATTCGCCGTGGTTCATTTTTTACCACGGCACAAGCCGCCTTCCCTCCATAATTTCATTGCCACACTTTCGAAATTTTTCCGCCTGAGTGCCGGGCGTTGACTTTCCCTCGGTACTTTACGAATTCTCGTTGACTAAAGTTTTTGCCTTCTTTTTGCTTCAGAGTGGTCCCGGCGGATTCGAGGAGGTGCGGAGGTACGTCAAGCAGGGCGGTGATTTTTGTAAGGAGCTCGCGGCCATTCTCCACGAGAGGTAAATCTTCGACGTTATAATTTATGTTCTTTTTTTATGTTTTTCTTTATAATTTATGTTTTTTTTTTAATCATATTGAATATTGGTGTCAGAAAGTAACAATTTCACATTTTTATTTTACTCTATTTAATTCATTTTAATGTTTTATTATTATTTTTTTTTAATATGCAAATATTGCATTATTTTATAAAAATGTTGTTACTGATTTATATAAAATATAAGTAGCTCTTAGAAACTTGTAATTATGTTTAAAACAATAATTTTGATGTGATATTTAAACTTTTATAAATTATTGCATTGGAAACTTGTAAAGCTTTATTATTAAGTATGCATTGTTTAGAATGAAGATTTAATACAATAACCGTTCCTTTTAATTAGGGCCGAACTGGAAGCAAATTATGCCAAAGGACTTAGTAAATTAAGTGGAAAATTAACAAAAGCCTGCGCGAAAGACCAAGGTAATTATTCAACAATTATTCCAGTTACTTTTTTTGGAGTGCAAATACAATATAGGCGCCATAGGATACTTTCTTTTAGATACTATCACTTTTTTTTATTATTTTCTCACTAATATTATACAGACTAAATAAAACTTTTATTTAAAACTAAAATTTTCGCCATATTAACCAAGTGGACATATCCGTAACAAAAAATGTTTTTTTTATTTTCAAATATTTAAATTTTGATTTACAAAAGAAACTAAGTAATGCCTTTAGGTTTTTGCAACAATAAACGTGCAATTTAAGCTAAGAAACGTTAGAAGCTGTAAAACTACCATTCAAAAAGCATAAATCGAGCTGAAAAGGGTCAAGAATACAATTTTACGCAGCCTCTGTCCTTGAAAAACGTACCTTTCCCATAAATTCATGAAAATTGTTGAAAGAAAAAGCTATAGGTGCGCGCGAAACTCGTTTATTCCCAAAGCACGCTGAAAAAGAAAAAGAAAAAGAAAACGATAATGCTACAGTATCTCGAGAAAATCTTATAAACGCTTGTGTACGCCTTTTTAACTGGACATCTGTGTGTAGGTGGTAATGGCAGTGGCGGTGTTAGCGAGGCATGGCGAAGCGTCGGCGAGGAGATGGAGGCTGCAGCGGAGGCTCACCGGGCCTGGGGAAGCGCACTCAGCGAGCAGCTTGCCAAACCTCTCAGGGTAAGTCACAAATTCACTTTGGGTAATCCCTCTATAAAAAATCCATGGGCTTTAGTAAATAAAAATATACTAAATACGAGGAAAATGTCCCGTGAAATATGTCAGAGTCCAGGACTGTCGCCTCGTCTGGTATGTGAGTAAACGGCTCTTTATTTTGCCACCTGTTCGCTGCGACGCTTAGACCACGTATCCGTTAACCAGGAGAGAAAAAGGAAGAGAGAGAGAGACGTGCATTCCCCGCTTTACTGCTATGTGAAAATTTGAAAATTGCGCAAACGGGAGGATAAAATGACCGGAGTCACCCGGCGAGGAGGTGTCGTTTGCAAGCTGCCACGGGTATTTTTCACGGTTTTCTTTAGCTTCCTCATTTCTTCTTCGCTGTTAACGACGATAAAATTGCAGCGTTTACGCGTCGCTCAAAACTTCGGTAACGGCAGCTAAAATAACGTTAGGCACAATTGACTATTTATTCTTGGTGCCCTAGATTAAAACTACTTTTTCGAAACAAATGGGAGGAAGCTTTTTTTACTTGCATTGCGTACTTCGCTTATACGAGGATCGAGTTAAATGTGATTTCTTTCAAATTTATATAATTTTTTAAATTATTTTTTATGTACTTGGATCAATATTGAATTGACGCGAAATTTTTGAGATTTGAGTTTTAAATTTAGCGCCATTTAACCGGATATGATTATTAATGTGCAATTGGGGCATTCTATAGGCCGACTCGCTGCGTTGAATCCCTGGTAACAAATTGACCATAGCTTATACCCGAGTCACTAACTATTATTTTATCGAAATTATTTCACTGTTGTTATATTATTAAAAAAGTTTACGAAGTAACGGAAGTAACCGAATTAAAGTCCGTCGAGTGTACACCCGAGTCCCATTGATTCGTTTGGAATATTTTAAAAATTTTGAAAAAATATCTACGATTTTTTCTTTACTTCATCTATTCCTTGACATTCTCGAGGTTATCTTAGCTATTTTTTCAAAATTTTTAAAATGTTCCAAGCGAATCAACGGAACTGGGATGTACATACCTTCTTACTCGAAAGCTCTTGATCCAATGAACAGTTCAAAATGTGGCGATCCAAAGTTTAATTAAAGCACACCAATCATGGCCGTACGATCTTCGGTGCCAACCCAACGTGAAATGAATGAATGAAAGCACACCAATGAATACGAGACGTTAATTTGCTTGCAGGTCGGAGTGGCCGAAGTCCAGGGTCGCACGCGCAAGTCGATCGAGAATTCGGTGGACAAGGCGTCGAAGTCGCTGCAGGAGTGGCGCTCAGTGGCCGCCAAAACGAAGAAGCAGAGCTTCGCTTGCGCCCGCGAGAACGAGCGGCTGCAGGACCTGGCGCGCCTCCAGAGCCTCAGCCAAACTCACCAGCAGCAGCAGCAACAGCAGCACCAGCAAAGCCAGCAGCAGAACAACAAGCTGGCGAGCAACGGACACCACCATCACCACGGCCACATGAGCGAGAAGGAGGCGAGCAAACTGGAGGCGCGCCGACGCAAGGCCGAGGACTCGGCGCGCCGAGCCGACACCGAGTTCTACACGGTCACCGTGAGGGCCGAGCGCGCCCGTCTCGAGTACGAATGCGCCGTGCGCAAGGCCGCCAAGCAGATGGAGCTGCTCGAGGAGGAGAGGCTCAGCGCGCTCAAGGACCTCGCAAACGTATACCTCGCACACCTCCAAGCCCTCGCACCTAAGCTCCAGCAGGTAATGCCTCCCTTTCAACTGCAATCGCTAAAGGGGGTCTGAAAGCCAATTAGAAATTCAAATTTCGCGCCACAAAATAGCAGACGAAAATACAGCTAATTTACTTATAACAATTAATAAAAACAAAATTATGAAAAACTAGGGGTTAGTTGCCCTCCGTTATGTAATTATCTATTATTTTACAAAGTTTCAAA
>JAWWEN010000001.1:14704484-14720077 GCA_035582955.1 Sycophila texana
AGAGAGAGAGAGAGAGAGAGAGAGAGAGAGAGAGAGAGAGAGAGAGAGAGAGAGAGAGAGAGAGAGAGAGACGGAGAGGGTGAAAGAGAGTGTGTGAGTGAGAGCAAGAAATAGAGGGCGAGCAAGAGAGGGAGGGAGATCGGCCAACAAACTCGACCCTGTGAAAATTTACGCGAGTGCCCTTTGACCGTTTTTCGAAACACTCCTTTATCACACTTCAAGAAGACGTTCGAAGTGTGCAATGTGTGCTCTCGATTCTTGTTCTTGAAATTTTTTATTTGTAATTTGTAAAGTGTAATTCATAATATCTTTCTCTTATTTAGTTTATAATTTCTGCAGATTTTGCTGAAATTACGGATTTCAGAATAATTTTTATACTTAATTTTTATTTTACAAGAATCACAGATTCGAACCAAATAAATTGGTTGCAATTAAAAACAGCAAGTTGTCCAATTATCCTGTTTTTAGATCCTAGTAGAATTTTTCAAATTATTTTTCCTATTAGGAGCATTTACCACATTATTTTATCTTAAAAACAAACACGATAGTATTATCAAAAATAAGTTATTTTTGTTTGTCTCTAGAATAAAGTGGTTTGATACGAAATATTTTGGACCACAGATTTTCTGATGTGAATACAATTGCATTTATACGAAAATAGGAATAAACTCTCGTTTTTATTTTTTGAACTGTAGTATAATTATAAGTAATCTGGATTTAAAAACTCCGTTTGCAAGATTTTATAATTCAATTACTTACACGCATGTTTATGACTTCTTACAACAAAGTTCGACACATTAACGAGTGAAGTCTTATAAGAGTTAAGAACGTCGAACAAAGTCGTTCAATGAAGAGTAATTAATTCTACTAGAGTGTTCACTTTATGTATTTTAGTTAAGAAAATAAATCTTTTAAGAGGAAATGAATCGTTATTTCAATTTAACATAAACGACGTTTATTAACAAACTTGCTCGAAGAAAAATTGTAATACCATTAACAGAGCAATTATGTATTTTTATGTTCTCAAAGACTGTCACTGCAGAAAAAGTTGCAATACAGTTTCTTACAAAATATACCAGAATTGTACATATTTTACATTCCCAGTAAATTGTTAAAATAAACTATAGTAAAGTGTGTAGGAAACTATAGAAACCTTTTCAATAAACTTTAAACATATTCTCAGAATGAGAGAAAAAACAATTTAAAGTTTACATAACACCTTTCTCTCCATATCCCGTGCAAAAGGTTCGCTAAAAATAAATAAAAAATAAAAAAAAATGCCGCTCATCAGCGCGTAGGCATAATTTTCCGGCGAAATCACCGTTTTCTCTCGGCGCGCAGCGAAGTCAACAGCGCCTGGGCCGTCTCACGTACCTCCATAAAGCAGCGTTGAGGAGGTAGGCGAGGAAGCGAGCCCGGCTAACTCTTTCTCGACGTCTCTCTGTCTCTTTCTCGGCGGGGGCCCGCCGCAAGTGCACTGCCACCGCCGCAAGCCTCGCAATTAGTCGCGGCCCCGCCGCCACTACCCCCCGAAAACCGCAAATCACTCGTGCGAGCGCGTATGGACGCGCACCACGACGTAATTGGCCGCGGGACTCTCCTACCCTCTCGGCTCGGCGACGACGACGTCGCTGTCGTGTCCTCGCGGCTTATTAGGATGCGCCGACTCCCCGCGGGAGTGAAACAATAATCCTAGACGAGCAAGAGGTCTAACGGGTCCTCATACCAGTGTATACCATGATCGACACGTTGCGACTGTCACCTTTGTCAGTATACTTTTTTTTATCGTAAGAATACCTTGTTTCTGTGCTACAATAAATGAGAATCAAAACATTTGCATTTATTATGGAGCACCTATTTCAGTATACGAATTATTCCAATGAAGTTTACTACTCTATTTCATTTTTATTCTTATTAAATTACGTATTAAATATTAGCTGATGTTACAAATTTAATGCAAGTATAATTAGTTCGCACAACTTGCCAAGTAAGGTGTTGTGTGTTCAATTGTAATACCTAGTAGTTCGTTGAAAAATCCAGACGTACGTTTTTTTAAATTTCCAAAAGTAAACCGCTACCGCGCCTCCTGATTTACTTGTAACGAACGACATGAGCAAATTGACTGTCAAATATATGACGATTTTCTCTTGAATCACTCTATTTATGTGCGTATCATCTGGGTTCCCAGTCCAGAAAAAAAGTTCAGCGTCTATGGTTGCCAGTCAGATCACTCTTGTTCGCGCACTCAAATCCGAGATAATTTTCTCGCGTTTAGGAAGAGGAGTCTCGCCAAGTTGGAGGCATGAATGGTGCGTTCGGGGAATCGAATTGATTTTCTGCCTTCTCTTTTTCTCTTTTACATTGACCACGCCTAATCCGGTAAGATCTGCACGCACGATCCGATATCCCTGAGGCGGCGCTCACGGTTCCTCTAATCGCTTCGGTAGCGCCCGCATATTTTTTCTCAGTGAAAAAATTCGGGGCCGTTTTTTTTTTTTTTTAATAAAAAAAGAAAAAAATACGCTGGTAAACAGCGCGGTTTTTTGCCCGTTGCCGCCTTTCGGGATCCTGATGAGTCACTATGCCGCTCGGATAATCGGGATGTCGCTCGTGACTCGGCCAGAAAGTTCGCGCGCGAAAGAGAGAGTCGACGCTCCGCGTGAATATGCTCCCAGTGATAAATAATTTTTTTGATTCTCAGAAGCGTCTTTTTATCAAGCTCTTTACTTTTTTTTAAGAGATCCGTCATTATCGAGATAATCGGCCGCGAAAATCGACGGGGCCGTTCCCTGTAAATTATTATCGTTTCTGAAAAATTAGAGAGAAAGATCGGCACTCGCGGCGCCGATTGCTTTTTTCAAAGTCGTGAGCCGCTGTATGGGAGTGTCATTAATTCAATGAATGATGCGACGACAATGAGTTTTATACCGTAAGGCACCGCTTCATCGCCAATGGGTAAATGTTCCTCCATTCAAAGGGATTCCCGTTGAAAAATCATTTCGGTTGCACACCACAATATTCGACGCTTCGAAATATGAGAAATGAACTTCGTCAATCGTCGGTGGTTTATTACGACTTTATTTGAGGCAAGAGAGATATTTAAAATACCAAAGGAATGCAAATAAACTGTGCGCGCTGAAAAAATTAATTTTAAAAACACTGCTACCCTTCGTAAGCTTTTAAAACTCGCGAGCTTTCCGAGCACGCCGCGCACGGGCAATCACGATGGGATTTTTTTGGATGCGCGCGAATTCCTTGGCGGGGAATTGAAAATCTCGAAAAGGGAATTCCTCGTGCGCACGCGTCCGGGAATCGAATCGCCTTTTTTTAAAGTAATCGCATGTCATTAGCGCGGCTCCGCGGCATCAGCTGCTCTTTACACGCGTAACGCACATAGATTCGTTACGTTAACGTGTTACTCGACGGAAGTCCCGATGTTTTATGCAAATAAATTAAAAATTCAAATGAAACGGCGTGCCATAGAAAGATTTTCCTTTCCGGCATTTCTAGTTGGCAGTGTAGCATACGTTGGTAAATGCAATGATCATCACGGGATAAGTCAATATTTTTGAATTCGTCGAATTTTAATTGAAGCGATCCTCGTCAAAAGGAAAATCTCGAATTAACTTTTCTTTTTTATAAACAATTATAGCATTTAAGTATGAATTAGAAATTCGTTTCGTTCAAGTTTAGCGTTAACTCATAAATTATTTTACATAGCATTTACAAAATCAAGTAAATGTACAATGAAGTTTATTTATTTATTTGAACCAGAAAATTAACAGAATAGTATTCCAAATAATTACTAAATGAACTATCGTTAAGTAAATATGTGATGTAACTTGTAAAAAATAAGACAACTTGCAATTATATATTTTTGAGAAAGTGTAAGCTGTCTATCACCGAACTAACAAGACTGTAATAATCACGAAAGATACCATTGATACAGCGCCAGCGGATTAAAAAGGTATCCAACGTGATTATCAAGTCTCAGAGCGGTCTCAGACTTATTTACATGTGCCTATTGAATGGAGTGCCTAACAACGAGTGCCATCATCGTTCAAAGTGAGTTTCACACGGGACAGCGCTTTCTACGATCTCGCCGCTGAAAAACGATCGCACCACGATCATTATCTTCATCCCGCGGCATATTCTTTCTTTTTTTTTCCCCCCGGCGATTGGGCGCGTTTTGACAGTCGCGCGTCACGAGTCCGTGCATCCGTCGCCGGCCGGCGTCACGTCGATCGGCACGACTTTCTCGCCGCGCGACGAAATAAGGCGGCGCTTTGTCCGACACAATCGAACCGGCGATTACGAAAGCGAGGGGGAGAGGGTATGCACACTTATTTTTTTCAGGGAATTCATTTTGAGGCGTAATTGTCCTACTCGCTCCCCCAATCTCCCTCGGATAAAAGATTGCCGCTGGCTTTTGTCCACGCATTGCGCGCGTACATATTAAGTTTTCGAGAATAATATTTAATTCCCGGCGGCGCACGCCGCTCGTTCATCGGTCCGCCGAGCGGTGAGAGTTACGCGGTCGATTGACGAGCGACGAGCGAATAATTAGACGGAGTGACTCATTAATCGACGCGGCTTTTTTTTTTTAATTCGATCGACGGTTTCCTCACGCTCGTTATGTACACACATTATTTTCTAATCGCGTCGGCCGCATGTAATTTGTGTGCATCAAGCGTAAAATTTAGATTTATACGATTCGAGCGACGCTCGCGCATCGAGCCCCTTTTGATTTATCGACGCTTTAACTATAGCATTGAAATTATGACAAGTCGAATTACTCTTCGATCCGTATCATGAATTTTACTTCGCATCACTCGCACACGCAAAATGCTCCTTCGTTAATTTCTTCTTTTTTTTTCTCCGAACCTTGTAACGATTACGTCGAGCTGGAGGCGATGGCGAGTCGTTCGAGGATCCGAAAAGTTGTGCGCTTCCCATTGTTTACGGGCGGTGACGAAGCCGGGCGGGTGTGTATAAATACCGGCAGGGAGGGTTTCGCAAAGCCCACTGGAGCGCGGGGAGAGTTAAGAGGCGCAGAAACGCAAGCGGCGAGGCCGCTTGCGTCCGGCGAGTCAGGTGCTTCTTCGCTCGAGGAATTCGTCGACCCACGCACATCGCGCGCGCTCGCGCGAGCCGGGAATCTGCCTGTCACGCAATTCGAGCGACTCCCAAAGTAGATGCTATCTCGCCGGTCGCGCCTCCTTCGAACGGATTCTCTTTCTCGAGCGCGCTCTTCACCGCGTGGGACTTTCCGAATGTTTGCTGTACGAAACTGGTATTTTCGGAAAGAAGCTTGATTTTATTTATTTTTCTATTTTTATATTTTATTTCGTCATTCGATTACCTTACGAGGCGCGAGATGCGCTTCATCGTAATTATATTACAGGATTGATTCGATAATTTTGATTATTAGTAAAATAGAAGTGAAGTACAATCGAGTTACTTGAAATAATTTAATATTTAATTTTCGATTTTCGATAAATCAATTGAAGCACGCTTAATATGTTATTAATTTGTAGGATAATAAATTCGTATAGCTTTGAATATTGTTGCATGAATAATACTGAGTTAAACAATAATTAATATAATAATATAAAGTCAATTAAAACTTTACTCAAATATTGCAATAAGTTCTTTTTAAGTATTAATCTAATGAAGGTGACTGTGATGACCATGAATAACTCAATTGATTTGAAATTTTAAACATTTCGTGAAATAATGTTTTCAATAATAGTTTAGTTGGAACAGTATTTAGTTCAATATAAAGTTCAATATAAAGAAACAAATAAATTTATTCTTTATCAACTTAATAGAGGTTTCATCACCTATTACTTTTGTACAAGTAATTCAATGAACTTCAAAAGATAATTTGATTCGTTTAACTAATACCATCATCGTTCGTTACAGTCATTCGGAACAATAACAAAAGGAATAATCATAATCAATAAAGTACCACCACCAAGTTTACGTAAATCCGTACCGACGACAAACTGTACGGGCGCATCAAAGACAAAATTTCTCGCCTTCAAGTACGTGCTTTCTTCACTCAATCCAGTGGACGATGACTATGCCCCAGCTTTATCGTCCTTTCTTCTCTCGTCCGATAGACTTTTCACTCCGCCGCGCGCGAAGTCCGCTCTCAATCTCGTGCGGCCGATCCGCCGCATCGATCGTCAGTGCAGCCTCATTCGCCGGCCGGGCGGATCCCGGACGCGAGGAGGAGCTGGATAGGGAGGAGGGGCTCAAAGGACGCAAGCAGCAGTAAAAGGATTAGTCGTAAAAACGAACCGCGATGATAGATATGTTTTGATGAGGCGAGGTCTCGTAATTGGGGACTCGAAGGTCAAGGATCGCTAGAATCGCTTTTTTTTTTAATTTTTACACTGTTTCATTGATTTAAACAAATTTATGAACCTTATATTTATACTTTTTTTAAATTAATTTAGCAGTCTTTCAGGTGTAATTTAAATAATAATATAACTTGAAATAGTTATACTTTGTCGAATGTTCAAACAACTTATTTTTATTTTTATCTGAATCACTTTCTTACACAAGGTCTTGCGTAGCACCAGCAAAAATCTGATGTGTCATCGTTCTGAAAATTGAAAGGGACCGACATTCATTCTTTATTATATATGGGTATGATAAGAAGTACATCTTTCAAAATTAAAATACTAGCACACAAAACAGCTTCATTAAGTACTCGTTAAAGCAAAATAATAAACGAGAAAAACGCGTAAATTGCGATAAAACGATTTTTTCTTAGAATAAAAAAAGAACGCAATTATTTATTCGTAGCCTGAGTTCGCCGTTTAATCAGCATCGCCGATTCTCGGATAAAGCAAGTGTGAGCGAACGGACGCGACGAGCGCTCGTCTGTTCAGTCGGCAGGAATCGTCGAGAGAATCGAGCTGCGCGATAATTAAGTGATTAATCATCGGCTGCGAGCACCACCGGCAAATTGGGACCGCTCGTTTCGACACACAGTGTCGACGAGCCTTTATTGTAAAATGAAGGCGGACTTTAGCACCGCTGCAACGTACCGTGAACTTGCCCAGGGCTTCCGTCAGTTTCTCGATGAAAAGTGTCTAATTCACTTTTTTATTTATGATTTTCCCGTCTTTATTTATAGATGTTTTATTCGAAATTCGCGGAATTTTTATTGGAAAGATTACAAATTTTAATTTTGATTACTTAATTTGTGCTCTGATGAATTATTAATCTTCTTTTAGAGTTGGTGAATTCTTGCTTTATCGTAATGATACAATTCAACGGTTCATAATTAATGTGCGAAAATATACAAATGTTGAAATTTTTTTTCAATCTAACATTGTTTCTTTTATAAGACTTGATACACATCAAATTTGTTGGATAATTATGTGATGAATTAATAAATAATAGTTAACGCAAAATTTCATTTAAAATACAAACCTACAGATGTAAAAAAATGTTAACATTGCAAAATATCGCATTAGTAGCTACATTGTTTCTCACCCTGACTGCCAAGACGAGAGTGAGCAAAGCGTTCCTCTGGCACGAAGGATGCTCGATCATAACAACAGGTCAATTTACTTAAATTTTCATTAAGCCACTCGAACGTGAATTTTTCTTGAATAAGTTGTATAAAAAAAAAAAAAAATAAAATAAAAAAATGTCTTTAATAAATATCGCTCCAGAAATCTTAATGGCTTGGCGAGCGCTTAAAATTGACGCCCAAAGCAAAGTGCGGCAATTAGCTTGCCCCTCGTGAAAACAAAGCGAGGATGATGATGGGGGCCTTCGACGGCCGGATCCGAACGCGAGCGCGGATCGCACGGTGACGCGTTCATTACCATACGAGCCCGCATTCGCGCGCGCGCGCGCTGCTAAATGGGATCGCGCTTACGAGCCGCTCTCGACGCGTCGAGGCCTGGGCCGCGCGGGGATCCCTCTCCTCCACCCCCGCACCTCCCCTCGCCCACTTGCCTGCGTGCTCTTAATATTAAAATTGTCCCGTGCGTCGCCGCTTAGACAAACACCGCGCGTAAGTCGGCTATTGATGCTACCGCCTGTGCCACCGCAGCGTGCAGTCGCGCCGAAAGAGCTGATACTGCGCTCCAACCTCACCGTGGGCACTCTGATGATTGTATTTTTCTTTTGTGTAGCTGAAAGATTATGAAAATTGAATCTGTTTTTTTATGATAAACAATTGAGAACGTTGCTACAAAATCGTTTGTTTATTGTTATTTTATTACTTTAACTACTGTGGCCCTGCGTTAGTGCGGCCGATCGCGGAAAGACTGCGGAGCAGTTAGAGCTCATTTGGCGGTGGCCTGAGCAGATTGTCGTCGCAGACCGCAGGATTTGTGCGCGGAATTATTGCGAAACTAATTAATTCTATTTATCATAATAAAGTTCAGCAAAATTCAGTTTACTCTTGAGCTTTAGTATCTTCGTTTATTGTATTGAGCAATTAATTTATCCGTATCTTTGATACATTCAACGGACACGTCCTCGTGCCTGCCTGCCATCTCTTCTCCTTTTCTGCCTTACATATTATATATTCGAATTTTGTAGGTATTTTTTATTTTTGAAAAAAGTCGCATCATTATCTATAGCGAAACATGAAAAATAAAATTTTTTATAAAATTAATAGACACGCGCTCTAAGTCAAAAGAGATGCACATATTGCTTAAGTGAAAGGCTCTTAACTTTATGAAATAATTACACGTTTTACTTTTTCTAAAAGAATTATCTTTCTTTATTAATCTTTTCTAAATTTCTTATTTCAGTTGATTACTTATTTATTAAGATATAGTATCACGTTTTTTCCTAATATTTCAAAAAGGCTTATAGAACACATCCCACTGAATGGTTTCGTAGCTCGTAAATCACGTAAAATCGTTAAATAAATGAAGCGCTGAAAATTTTCCCGGATTAGTTGGCATTCGACGCGTCGACAAGCGACAAACTTCTCGATAAAGCTCGCATCCGCGTGAACCGCGATATAAAATCCAGCGAGGAAATCTCACAGGTGATTTTTCGATAACTTCGCGAGAAAGAAGAGTTTCGCGGTGTGAGGTCCGAGGAGGCACGCCCCGCGGTCGCGCCTAGAAAAGACGAACGCGGCCTTTTCTCCAAGTTGCGGCCGCGCGTTATGGCCCTTTCGCTTTTACGGCGCCACTTTTGCAGCGTCCGAGCTGTTACAGGCGCTGCGCTCGCCAATAACAGATTGGCATGCGGTCGTGTCCCGCTGCTTTATTTTTTCCACGGTAGGTCCATTGACATTTCGAAGCTATTTTTTTAGAAATCTGCTTTTTTGAACGGGTCGATATTTTGGTGGGTTCGGCGCATAGGTGTCTTAATTGTATTGTGACAAGTTCGTGATGATAAAATACGATAGATTGGCTATCAATAGTTTGCACCATTAATCGGACTCTAAAAAGACAATAAAGTATAATTAATGACTTTTTGTTGATACTGTGAAATTGAAACGTTCGATTGTTAGATTATAAATTGATCTCAAGTTGGTCACCAGTTTTAAGATATTGCACAATGCAATGCAATGCGATGCAGAAAAAAAAATTGTTGCATAGTTTCTACAAGATAAAAAAACCACTTTATGTATGCCCCGAATTTCACACCCAATCAATTAAACCCAACCCGTTGAAAATGCAAAAAAAAGTCCCATTTCCCGAAGGCGCTGTAATAACACACGTGTACACGACGGGCCGAAGTGGCACGAAAAAAGGTCAAATCGCGGCGGGACTGAAAGAGAAAAGGAAAAAAAATGGGTAAGGCACGACGCAGGCGCGAGGTCTTCCCACGGCCAGGCTATGACAATAAATATAGCGGCGCGAGAGGCTCCGCTCGCTCGCTGGTCGCATATCCGCGCGCAGGTTGCCCGGGACGATTATGCGGGCGAAGCGGCGGCCGGGGCACCGGCTCTTCTATCCGATCCAGGAAGCAATCATCCCGTGCTCTCTAATACCTTTAAGCAGATAAACGGCCTCGCCGCTCGACCAGGCTTGTACGCGGGGACAGATGCGCCACCGCGCGCTCCTCGCCCCTCTTTAATCGACTGATAAGAATTTTCGCTCCTCGTTTGCTTATCGGGCCTTGTTTTTGTTTTGCTGATGGCCCAGCGGTTTTGTGGTCTCGATTGTAGGGTGTGAAAACAATGTAATGTAACAATGTTTTTTTTTTGAAATTCGATACGAGATGGATTGTTACTTTTTTAATGTTTGATAAAAATTTCAATGTTTTTAATTTAATCGTCGTATGGTGCAATAATTAATTTATTTAAGTCAGCAATTGATATTATCTTTAAATTTCTGATTATTGTTATTATTTCTCATTTCGAATATTGTGTTGTCAAATTGTTAATAATGTAAATAATCAAATGAATAAAATGTAGGATTAGATAGAGACTGAAGATATCTCTATCAGAGAGTGCATATCAATTGAAAATTAAAGGTTGATTAATTAAATATTTAAATAATCAATCGAATAACATACTGTTAAAAACATAATTATAAAGAACAGAAAAGTAACTTAAAAATCGTCGCTATCAAAACATTATATTTACCCAATAAACGTGTACATCTATTAGCACCTAATACTTTCACCTTCAGCGTCCGAAACCTGCGAGTAGAATATCCATCCTGAAAAAATTGCCACACCAATCGTCGAGATGTCCACAATGACGTATGTAACGTTTTTGGATTCGAGAGGAAAGAGAGAGAAGCTTCGGGATGAGTCACAGCAGATGTGCCTGGCGTACTTCCGGGTTGAAAGGCCTACCTTGGCTGCCTTTTTTTATTCTTTATCCTTATCTCGACTCGCGCATTGTGAGAATCGTGATGCATTATATCCGCACGAAAATAATTGCGGACGGCGTTAACGAGCCCCTGCCCCGCAACGAGCGAGTATGATTTGCACGCTCGCTCCTCGAAGCGCGCGCAAGCGACGCGCCGACTGAGCGGTTGAAGCGGCTTTCCCGAGATTTCTGAGGGCGTGGAAACAACGTGAGTAGTGCGCTTTTAAGCACTTTTCGTGGAATTCATTTTGCGCAATTTGTTTGCTAGTTTTCGATTTTTTAAACGCTATAACGGTTTATAAAAGAACTGCTTGAAAAACATCTTGCTCAGGTGTGCGAGAAACTTAGAGATAATTCAGTTGGCAAATTAAAACTATTAGAAAACTTTTTAAATTATTATATTTATGTTGCACAGAGCAGGTAAAGGGATTGTTTTATAAATTCATCCGATAGTATATCCAGGCAATATTAAACAATTTGATTTTACCGTGACTGAATAGTCTTATTTATTTTGAAAATGTCATTCTGCGGTAAGCACAAATAAATTACATGCGTATCAATAAAAAATTGAAGATAGAAAATCATTAAAAAAAAGCTAAAGTATATGTAGCAAGAAATTTGAAAAACATATAATGACTGTGAGGAAAATAAATTTGCAGAAATTAAAAATAAAATGTAGAACCTCCTGCAATAATTGCATTCACGCGGCAGTTTCCATAAAATTTCTGCAAGACTCGTCAGTGGCAATCCCTCGGTCTTAAATTAAAAAAAAAAAAAGCGTACGAAAAGCGAATTTCGCCCACAGCAAAACAGAAAAAAAATAATGCAGAAAATATCGTCGTGCACCACATGCATTTAGAGGCTGACCTCGGCGCGTGTACAGCGAGACCGATAAAAACGCCGCCCAAGAGAGACAGAGAGGGAAAAATACCCAGAGAAAGAGAGAAACCGCTTGCACATCGGTGATAAGTCGATAACCCCTCTCTCCCGCGTGCGTGCGTTCTAATCGTCGACGCCGCCCGAACTGACAACCATTTTCGCAGTGCTCGGAAAAAAAAGAATTGAAAAAATAAAAAAAAAAAAAGGGAAGGGAGCGACGAAAAGAGGAGGAAGGCGAGCGCAACGCAGTCCGCTCGATCCCCTCGTTTTTCGCGCGTGTCCCCGAGTTTCGCTAGAGTCGCGCAGCGCATAAACCGCCGGCAGGCCGTTGCACAATGCGATAAAAGCGGGACCTTGGAACTCGTGCGCGCACACACTCGCCGCGTTATACCGGATATGTGTCTACGTGCACTTTTGAGCATGTAACGCCCGAGGCGAAAGGGACAGCTTTACGCGCGGCGGCGATCGTCGCTCTTGGGAGAATTGGCGCGTATTTACGACCAGCCAGCCCTTCGCCACCAGCGTGTCCTCTATTCGTTGCCCGCCTCGCTCGGTCCAAATCGGCCTGTCTCCTCTTACTTTTTTACTTTATTTATTTATTTTTAATGGCGCTATGCTGCGGCAGCGACGAAAGTTAATTGAGATTGATATCGCCGCTTGTATAATTTTTTACGACTGCGGAATTGGGAGGGGGGGGGGGCGGATAAGAGTTTGGAAAATATATTATCGATCGAACGTCCAGCTGCCGTGGCGAATTGGAATCGTACACATATATAAAGTTTCTACTCGAAGGGAAGAAAGGGAAGGTGATTAAGGTGCTATGAATTTAGCTAGATTTGTAAAGTGTTTAGATTTAATTATTTGATAGTAGATTCTCGGCGAACTTTGCACGCCGGCCCGTTGCATTCTCCAACTCACGATTCCACCTTAAAAAATGTTAACAGCGCCGTAAACATGTTTACGTCTCTATCGAATTAAAATTTTAAACTTCCTACAGATAAGTACCGTGGTTCGTTCGCGCAAAAGCTCCAAAGAAATTTTCATCGCTACCTCCTTAAAAAGAAAAATAAAGATAAAGGAAAAGAGGAAAAAACATCCGGGAGAACGGACGAAAATCGACGCGAAAAAGCAAGTCCGAAAAGGCGCGAAAGTGCAAAAGTCCGGTACAGCAGCGGTACGGGCGCGGTGACGCGGCGGCTGGCGACGTATAAGTATATATGTATATATATAAAGCGCGTCGGGGCGCGCACAAAAACATTACTCAACCGCTCGCGCTGGCCATTATAAAATCAACTGAAAATTACGTAAAAGCCCGTACGCGCTCGCTCGCCTCGGGCCGTGGCACAGAGCCGCGAGTAAGGTCGGAGCCGCTGCGCGCACGCATGCCGAGCTAAAGCGCAAGTAACGCGCCCGAGCCTAAAGCTTCGGGGATCGAGATTACACTTCAATCGCCCTGGTTCTTCCATTACTTTTAATCTTTCTGTTCGTTAGCTGCCTAATTAGCGTATAAGTTGTTTTTATAAAAGTATTTTCGATATTTTATTATTTTACGACAGTGTACTCGTTCTAGTATACGTGTTTTTACCACTTTTAGCTCGTTTTTATCAAATTTGTGAAACTATAAGGGTATTTTTGGTGCGAGCACGATTATTGCTTTCTACCAGAATGGAGTGAAAAAATGTTTAGTTGATATGTTTAGAATTTAAAAAATTACACTTTTTAAAGTATTGTAGACTAAATTTTGTATGTAAAATAAAATGTCAGTTGCAAAATGAGTATACTTTAATAAACAGTATTTTTTAAAAGATATTTGTAAATATTTAAGCATGAACATTTGTACCATCAGAATTATTGCAACATTATTCACAACTCGCATAATAATTTACAAAATAAACTATTTTCCAAAACAGAGCATCTTTCAAAAACTATACAATCAACATCAACATCTATATAAAACAATAATAAAGGAAGTTTAGGATGACGTATCGTAAGTTCAATAATAATCACTGAAAAATTTGTCATATACAAAAAAAAATCAGTAACCCTGAGAGCGCACAATGCAATCTCGACATCGGCGTCAACCCACATGCGATACATTAATCAGCGCATTCTTCAATTTCAATCAAACGAAAATAAAAAAAAAGGATATATAGCAGAGAGTAGGGGAAGGTCCTTGCCGTCGCGCGTATAGCTTTGCTGTTTTAATTCCAGCGCCGTTCACCCGTGATATAATGCAGCTCGGCGCAGCGCGAAAGCCCTACGCTCGCCTCGCGCGCTAAAAGCCCCGGCGATAAATTCAAAGCCCCGCGTAATATAACTAATGAAAGGGACTCGGCCTCTCCCCGCGCAGGAAAGACAATGCACGAGTGACAACGAGCGAGCGGATTTTTTACGCGCGCCCCGGTTTAATGGTCATTCAATCACGGCTAATAAGAGGCGAAACCCGCGGCGACTTTTCCTCGCTCGTTTTTGCGAAACGCACCGTTGCAACAGTTTTCCGCGGTAGCGCGGCGCTCGGCTATACCATCGGTGTGTGCACGATCTTTTTTTTTTCGCGCGTCGTAAATCAGAGGCTCTTGGACGCGACATGACGAACGTTGCCGCCACCTTAATGCCCACGAGGGTTCGAGGGGAGGGGGATGAAAAATCGAGAAGGTATTGTTCGAGGCGGCAATCAAACCGAACGCAAATGAGCTTGGCATCAGCTGATAAGATTGTTCAGGGAGATCGAGCTGCCGAATGAGTCATACACGTGTACACTGGGTTTCTTTTCTGTAGGTGCATTGCTGCATTTTAGGTGTATTTTTTTTTAATTATCGTGTTATGAGTAATATGGATCAGGTCTTAATTTTGAGATAAGATTCTTGGAGGCGATGTTTGATAAAGTGCCGCGTGGCAAAGAGAACATCTCATGTATATATGACTTTCATTGCCACTGAATAAAGAGAAAACTCATAAAAATATTCTTTAATTTAGTAGTTCCACCGTTTATTTTAGGAATGATGGCAATAGTGTATGTAACAAGGTGGAAGCTGAAATTTGAACTTGAACTGTAAGATCTCGTAAAAATGTTATCGCACGGCTTTACTTTTCGACTAAAAATTTGATTAGTATTGCAACATATGATAGTCAAGATATAATCATACACTTTTATTGCGACTTTAGTACCATCTGCTTTTAAATTTCCTAGCAAATAGAGAAAACACACAATTTGTAATGGACCAAACTAATTTAATTTAGTCACGATTTCGCAACTCTTCGCTGACTAAAGTTTTACACCTCCAGTCTAATGTCAAGTGCATCCGTACTGGCATTGAACTTGACCACGAAGTCGATCTCGGCACAGCGAGTGCGGCCACCGAAACAAATCTCAAAATCGAAGTCACTCCGTGTCTCGGCGAAACTCACCGGACGGGTTTTACCGTGGGGCCCAACGGCGCAGTGGGGAAGGAAAAGGCCGCGGCGACTCTTATCAGTGATCCGCGCGAGAGCGCGATAATTCAGTCCACCGCGGATAATCAAGTGCTCGACAAAGCCGGCTACCGGTATTGAGCTCGCGTCCGCGTACGGAGCGACTCCTTGGACCTAAATCAGCTCGTTAATTTCCATTCTTTCGCGGCAAGCGGGGCGATAAAATCGCGGCCACGACGGAGCGACCTGCGCGAGTGACGGCGAGCGTAGCCGGTTATGCGTGCGGAGGTCGCGCCTGGAAATGCTGTATACGGGATGAAAATCAATGCTCAAGCCGGTTTATTTGAAGCTTTCTGAAAAATAGGCTGTTTTTTTTAGTTAATATATAAAAGCAATAAGATGATCTATTTTATTAAGGGGGCCAGCCTGAGTTTATTTCACTAAAAAACAATTTCTTATTTATGAACTGTAAAAATTTTATTTTAAA
>JAWWEN010000001.1:14720177-14739541 GCA_035582955.1 Sycophila texana
ATTTAAAATAAAATTTTTACAGTTAATAAATAAGAAATTGTTTTTTAGTGAAATTAACTCAGGCTGGCCCCCTTAAAGCTTTTAGGAATATTGAAATATCAACAAGTTTATTTATTTAATAACTTAAATGGGCTGTAAGGATTTTTACAAAAAATAATTACTAAATATAAAAATAGATAAAAAAAAAATATATCAAAAATCTTTCAAAATATCAAAATGATAAATGATGGAATGTAATAATAATACAAATGCTTTAATTGAAATGAAACTTGTTAATAAATTTTTTTCACACCATATATTTAATTAATCGGGTGGCCCCCACTATGTCCCCGAATCCCCTACATTCCAAATATTTGAAAAAAAGAACACTACTACAGTATTTATTTATTTATTTATTTATTAAAAATTCAACGGATCATAAAGTCCCTATGCAAATAAATTATATAATTAAACTTCATCGGTAGTTATTTTTCGAAATTACATAATTCTTAGAACTGTAAATTCAGCATGGTGTCCTTTCTTTGTTCAACAATTCAATGAAAAACATGCTTCTTTCGAAAAAATCTGAAATCTGCTAGATTTCGTTAATGGTCGTCGATTTAATGAAGCAACGGTCCTCGATTTTTTAATTGATCATTAAAAAAAAACACGTGTTAATCGTTTTCGTAATTTTTCATAAAATTTTTTTAAACAACTTTATTTTAGCGGTACAAAGCCGAAGAATGAAGTAATTTGCATCGACAAATGAATCTACTTAAACACAAAGCACGTAAGAGCGTAAACTCCGATAAAACCTGGCTCGTGCATTCATCGGGCACTCGTAATTTTCGTTGACGACCGAACTCCGGCGCACACAGGCGCGCGTGCCCCGGGTGTACGTGCGATTCAATTTGAACGAGCCGCGGCAAGAATGACTTTGGGCGATACCTCAACATCGACGCGCAGATAATGCGCCTTTTCTGGCTTGTCTACGCAGTCGACGCCGGTCAGCGTTACACGCTCCAATATTCAGATATTCGCGGCCGATAAGATAGCGAGGTTCAAATTACAGGATTGCCCGATAATAGACTAATCAGGATTGCTCGCGAGAGAGACTGCCTTAATTTACCCTCAAGCCCCTATTGAGACACAGCGAACCGATATTTTTCTGTAAATTCGTGAATTCAAATGAATTTCGAAATCAATTAACATGATTAATTATTATATTAACTGTTGCCGGTGTAAGGGCGCGATAAATCATTACAACTTCATTTGCAATGAATTAAGCATGGACTGGAGATATATCGAGAGGAGATCTGAACAATGCATGTAAATAAGCTTGTTGGAGACTTTCTAGATTCACTTGTGGATAGTATTTGTGCAGTTGCTACTGATACAATCCTAGGCTGCTGAATTTTCATTTATCAAATAATTCATGAATAACGAAAAATTTAAGAGAATTTCATGATTGAAATAATATATGTTAAAAATATGATTTTCAAATTCGTTAGACTACTTAATTTCGTAAAAAACAGAAAAAATACAATTAGTCTAGCTCTGTTTTAAATCATGGACTACGATCATCGGTAAAACTTAATTAATATATAGATGATTTAAAAGTATATTTTTAAATTGTGAACGATTTTCAGTATGGTAAAATATGATAAAAAATTCATCATTTTTATCTTTTCGACTCAGTAATTAAAGCAAATATGCCACATATGAATAATGCACAAATTAGTAAGTAAAATCCTAAAATACGTACACAATGTTAATCTTGTACTAGATTTCCTAGTAAAAAAAGGAGTAAACCTCTCCCAAACAAAAACATCAAATTACATAAATGCAATTAATTGAATCCAACGAATGTGTACTATGCTTTTCCGATCTCGTATATACGCAGGCCGGACCGAAGCGTGATGTTGATAGGTGCGAAAATTGCGTTCGCAAATTACAGGCAACTCGCGTACAGTGGGCGAGCAAATGTTGGACAACGCTGGCGCGATTGCGAAATGATATCGATAAGGATCGATCGCGGAGATCGCGGACCTACTCCACGACGTGAGGGGGGTATCGGGAGGGAGGTGGGGTGCACTTGCCAGCGCGCCGTACACCCGACACAATTGTTTCGAAAATTCGATGTGACTCGCCGATAAAGGCGAGCGAGATTTTCCTTGCCTCGGTGCGATTCCTTGTTTCGCCTTTTTATGAAGTTGTCGCCCGCTCCGTCGGGCAGTTCTTTTTTGTTTCGGTCCGTCGCGGGAGGGTTTCAGATTCGGCCGAGCGAGCGAGCCCCGTTCTCGCAGGAATTAACGAGGCATTATTTTCTGCAGGTACATTGTAAGAAGATTACTTAATGCCAGTCGAACCAAGAGCCGAGATATATGGCTTAATTGATAAGTCGCGTGTTTTACACGCTTTTTATATGCGTATATTGCGCGACTTTTCCTTATTTTCCTTAATAAAGCAATTAATTGGTCGACAAGTTTAGGGTAACGTATTATAGTCGTATCAGGGACTCAGCCGAATAGTCAGTTTATTCCGCCGGGTATCCTGGAATTAAAAATGCGCCGCTTAAATGTTCCTTGATTTCTTAATGTGTGCTTAGCTCGTTTGAGAGTTCGTACGAATTTTACGCAACGGCGTTATAATGGATAAGTAATTACTGTTATTCTGAGGCTTCTAATAAAAATCGATGTTTATGCCGCAAGAAATTATCCGTGTACCTTCTCTCTCTCTCACTCTCCCGCGTTCTCGAATGTCCGCGAGCTTGGGAGGTTCGACTAGTTAAAATGCAAATTGTTAAAATTATTTAATGCATTAGCCGATATCCATTTTTCTCTTTTGAGCTATTGACAAATGATTTGCATTGGCTAGTAACATATGATTAACTTCTGAGTGCACTTATTTAATCTTGCAATATTTAACCTGCCTTTATGGTTCCACCATTGACATGATCTTTTTTTAAGTAGAATAAATTGTATGGCTGCGTGAGAAAGATTTTTTTCAATATTTATATTTTTCGATTTTGAAATCGTTGTTGGCCAAATTAAAATATATTTTTATTCTCTTGTATACGTAATTTTACGATAGAAAGTTACTATGAATCGTGTAATATTAACCATAATCGTGAATACATGCGCACGCATTTATGCATATAAAATTACCAATCTCAATTACTTATATTATTCGATCTTAACATATTTTTTTACACGAATATTGGTAATATAAATGCGACAAACTGTCACCGATTTCATGTACGCTATTGACGATTCTTTGCACTTTTATAAATTAGTTTAATTATCAATTAAGTATTTGTGTGTTTTATTGTTCGGAATTATAAACATTTCTTGCACACATTCAGTATAAATGCAAATGATGAAAAAAAGTACTTGGGAACACATTAATTGAGTATAAGTCTTCGTGAAATCGATTAGTATCGTATTTCAAATAGCTTAAGTAGTTATAAACAGTATCTTCATGTCAGGTTCATCGTGAGCGAGGAACTTTTTAAAGTCAAGAACATATTATAATGGCAACTTTAATTATGCTTTTTTTTTGAATCGTCATTAAATTTTATTGCACGCTATTTAAAAGGTTGCTCTTGGAAACTTGCGAGAGCAAGAAATTTGCCTTACTTTAATTTTAATTTTATAATAATACAGTGTCGCATGAACGTTCACTTAAATTTATTATCTTTGTAATGCACAATAATATAATAATTAATTACATTTTTTTTAATGAAAGTAAATAAAGATTAATTTAAAATATACACTAATGTAAAATATGAAATCAGAACCAAAGAGTCTGGACGAAGAAAATTTGTTTGTAAAATTTAGAGGGAAAAATTTGTTAAAATACCGAGCCGAGTTCGCTACAAATTTTTGCAGGAAATCCCTATTACTTGTGCAAGAATTTCCCGTAAATTTTAAAAGATTTCTTGTAAAAATTTCCAGTGTGACTAACCGTCCGGTAATGACGGGATTTTTGTAGAGAAAAATGGTACTTCTTACTTTTATATTCGTTAAATATTTCATAAAATATTTTTTGGCATAGTTAAAGCTTCCGCTACATACTTACCAAACGAATATTAATCCAAAAATTGAATAACTGTAAGAAATACAAATCTTTTTGAGTAGTACTCCATCACATCCCTGACCCGAGGTCCCATTGTCCCGCCAAAAATCAAGCCAAGGGAACCTGCGTGCACCGCGTATAATAGAGCACTTGCACCTCGAGGAAAGGATAATTTCTCAGCCTGTGACTCCTAGAGATCGGCGACCTTTCGTCCACGTGTCCGCGCGCTCGCGCGTAATCGCATTATGTCACGCGCTCGCGCGCCGCGGGCCGCCCCCTCCCGCCCGGCGTCACTCGCGCGCCCAGCGTGCCGCATAATACTTTCTATTTCACGCTGGCGCGTTCGCGCGGGGATTTTCTGAAAATAGAAACCGCCGCGGCGGCCTTGGGGGGAACTCGAGCGGGCGGCTTTTATCCCGCCTGCAGCGCGCGCGGCGCGTTATCCGCGCGCTCACCGCGCCGAGCCCCCCCTCGGCGCTTTTTCGCGCTCGCAGCCTTTCTTTTTCGTTGTTTATACGCATGCACGCCTACCCGCGCGATCTCTGCGGCTTTTCCTTTTTCTCACACTTCCGCGCGAGGCGGCGGCGAGTGCACGCCGATTTGTGTGAAGTCGCCGCCCGGCGCGCGCACGCGCTTTTTTCTGAGAGCCTCTGAAAAACTCATAATGGCGGTTTGACGGTTCGCCTTTTAATTTCGGTGCGAGAGGAGAATGGAGGGACTTGACGCTGGGTACTTTACGCGGTAATAGAGGATTGTTTTGGATTGGCTGGCATTTTGAGCTAATTGGAGCTATAGGATCAGTATTTTAATTATTGACCGGGTAAGAGATATTAAGTTTAATTTGTAACTCTTTTTTTGAGGGAGTTTTAATTATCGAAGATTAAATAATATAAAACTTTTATAGTACGTATTAAATTAGACGAAACAAAGGACCAGTTTCTATTTTTATGTTTCAATCTTATTTTTGTATTACATACAAATTATTTTCTATGATGTTTCAACAGTTTACAGATTTTAATACCCAAACTAATGGAGGTAATAAAGTCATTGCCAATAAGTAGCAGAAAATAATTTTTTTGAATAAAACCTGTTTACTATGAATTAGCGCATTCATGATTGTTTTACTGAAAAAAATGTAATTATATTATACGCGCATGCTCAATCTGAAACTTAATAATTATTTTAAAATGAATGAACTGAACTGAAATTATATGTTTGATAACTATAATGGTCATCATTTCAAAGTAAATCATTCTCGAATTTAAACAGACTTAAAATGTACTGATTGCTCTATTTAGTTTTATCCAGATACTAAAAGTCTTGATCGGCAAAACCAAATTTTTTCAGACTCCTCAGCAGCGTAACAACACAACTATTAAAAAAAAAAACTTTGACTGCGCGTTCGCAACAATAGCGCAGAATTGCTTTAGCAATTGAGTGTATCACCAGCATGAAAATTTACGTAATCACCCCCGCAGCCAGTGACCTTTGTTTGTACTTTTAATCGAAGAAATCATTAGCGGTCGCCTCTTAATGCAACATTTAATCTTGCCGCGCACACGTGACTATCACACTATAACGCGAAACAGTCGGCCGATAAATTTTTTGCGTCGATTAATGACGCTGGGTATAGAGAATGACGGAGGCGGCGAGAGTGAGAGAGCGAGAAAGAAAGGAGCAAATAAAAAAGACACATCGTCGGTTTGAAAACGCGTTCATTTTCTAACCGCACACCTTGCGGTGGACGTATAATTTCGTACGGCATTGACTGGAAATTATCGGTGCATTCGAGAGCCCCGATGTTCGCGGGTGTATATAACGTGCGCGTGGATTATTGCCGCTATCACGGGATATTAGCGGCCGCCAGGATAATTTGATAATTCCGTCGATTAATTGAGCATGAGCGGGAGGAGAAAATTGTTACTTTGTATGCGTATACTTAAAGACGTATATATACGTACCCGTACGTCGGCTCGGTGTAATTCCATGCATGGTATTATAATACATTTATCGGACTTCGTTGATTCCTTGACGACGTGAACTTTTTTTTCTGCGCCTGATGATAGTTAATTCCAGTGAAATGCGACTATTTCTCTGTGCTGCGAGCTGGCTAATGATCGCAGCTAATCATACGGTATCATTTTTAGAAGATTGAAGATTGAGATTAACGGCGTAAATAGTTTATACAATTAAAATTTTATTCATACCCTTATACTTTTTATATTTTTTATAAATCAATTGTCCCATTAAGTATTCTACTGCGAAAATATTTTTCATTTCAAATTATAATTGAAAGAGTATGCAAATAAATGTTGTCTGATTGATAAGCAATTTTACGCCCAGAGTATTGCACGAATGCGAAACTTTAAAATCGCACTAAAATAAACGAATAACTGATTTGGAACATTGTCTGCTTTTGTGCAATTCGTTTTTCGTCATATTTCGCGGTCCCCTGGCTGTAATTGCCTTTTACTATTTTTTTCCTCATATCGTGCGGCGCATACGTCTGTCCTATTCCGTCCGTTTCTACTGGAAACACTCACTGCGCGTAATGGACCATAACACACGATTGCAGTCGTAAATGGCACATTTATAACTTTTTCTGTTTTTTAATTACCTTGCATTCTTGATACGATTACTCCTTTCGAGAAAATAAATATTTTATTTACAGAAAAATTTGTATAAATAAATAATCAACAAAAAATATTCTTCAAATTCAGAATTAGTTCCCAAAATTTGTTCTACTACGTATTGCATCTATTAGTCGAATAAAAATATTTAACCCTCACCTAAATCAACAATTTAAAAAAAAAAATAATAAACTTTTTAGCAATTCAGGCCTACTTAATTGCCTTCATTGTCTCGCTATCGCGAATTTTTGTTCGCGGAGCGTCGAAGCCCGCCGTCGGCCTACATAATAACGAGACTCTGTCCCTCTTGCTCTGCGCCGTTCGCTAATGAGTGCGTTTTGTCATTAGCGGCCGGCGTCGCTCGCGGCTCGGCCGGCCGTCCTCGAAAGTCGAAACTGCTCCGGGCGCGCGCGCATGTGCCTACACGCCGGCAACGCCTGGAATTTCTGCGGTGCGAGCGATCGAGCGAGCCGCGCGCTAAAACCCGCGACGGCCTTTTTTTCTCCTGAGCGACTGTTTTTTCCGCGCCGAGGTCCCCGCCTTTACGTAACTACGTTTTCATTGTGACGCGCGTTTTCCGTATCGCGCTGATTGGGACGGGCGTTTTACGGCCGACTTTTCACAGCGTGACTGCTACATGCAGGAATAAAAGGTCAAGTATAAAAAGTTTTTATGAAGACTTTTTTTTTCTTTAATTGACTTTTAATTAGTTTACAAGATCAAACAACTTAATATGGCGTTACTTAATAATATTAAAAACTTTTTTGCTTATTTAATATTTTTCGTTTAGTTTTGTTTAGAAAATTCAATTCCAATTTATCAATACTGAATCTTTTTTTTTCTTGTGCTTCATTTTAAAAGTTTTTATAACACTTATTCATATTTTATATAATTTTAATCTAGATAAAGAGCGTGAAATTAAATATTCCTATATTCAACTTAATTCACGAAAGGTGTTTTACTGAATAACTAACTTTAATTTCCAGATTTTTCGTCAAAAATAATTTTCGGATCGAATCAAAAGTCTTTCTTACTGCGAACCTAACAACTCCAATGATCAACAAGTAGGTCTAAATAATCATTGTATGCTCGGTCTTAAAAAAAAAAATCTTAGCAAAATTAAATTACGGTACTGCGCTGCGTAATAAATAGATGATATTAGGCTCGCGCCGTGAACCGAAAAATTTGCCTCGTGAAAATAAACGCAAGCGTCGCGGATGACGTACGCACGCGATCTAAGGAAAGCCGATACGCTCGCGGGCGCAACAGGTCGGCGTGTGTCGGTCGGAATCGCGGAAAGGTGCGCGCTGCGCGGTTGCTATGGACCGCCGCGGCCGTCGCCACCGCTTCCCGTGCTTATCGTTCCGCTCGGCCGAGCGCGCCGAGCGTACTCGTCTCCATTCACGTGAGAGCCCGCACCGGCTTCCAGATGCGTCGCGTCGCCTCGGGCCTCGCACCCTACTATGCAGCCATTCTTGTCGGCGAGTTATCGAATTATAGATGCGCCGATGCGTTTAAAGAGTTGCAAACCTTTAATAGTTCCTCAAAGACAAGGAACTTCTTTTTAATCAGTTTTTGTTAGGTTTTCTTAAATAATAACTTGTTATAAGTTTTGAGTTAGAAGTTTGTTATTGTACTTTATATTACGTTTAATTTTTTTTTAAACAAATTTAATATCTGTTATTTTCATTTTATGTTATCATTAACATGGAAAAGATGCGTTACTGAGAAAAGGTTTCGCAGTTTATCCGAGCAGCAGTTAAATGTTTGAAGTAAGTTAAGGCATGGTTATAACTAAAGTGATCATCAATATCGGACTATTGTCATTTCGAAAGTAAAATTTATAATAAGTTTTGGTACGACCAAAACCGACTGTTCCGATATTTAAAATAAAACATTTTGTTTCTCAAAGTACCCCCAAAACAGCAACAACGTCCACAAGTTCCTCGACGTTTGGACTGGTTCGCGCGTCTCTGTAGCCGTCCCCGGAAGCGCAGCCGGCTCGACTTAATTAATTTGTATCGTCCGATGGAAAATTAGACGCGCTCCCCGCGCCATATATCAGCTGCGGCGATCGGGCATAAATTATCCGCAGAACACGCGTGTATACACACTGTCGGCGATTAGCGTCTCTCGCGGCTTTCGCGCGCTTACGCACGAACAAGGCGCCGGGATAGAAAGAGAGAGCAAAAGAGACAGAGAGAGAGTGAGAGGGTCGAGGGTTCGGCCGCGTTGGAAAGTCGGGCGTGGAGCCGTTTAGCAAACGACTCGCGCGAGTTTCGCAAGTCGCCGTCGCGGCGACCAAGCGCGGACTTTTCCCTCGCTTTTCCCGCTTCCATTTTTCGATCCGGACTCCTTTTTGTTAATGATCGAACTCGCGAGCGCGGCCACCGAGAGAGCTACTGTTATTCCTTTTTTTCTTCATCGACGGTGTGGCGAAGTGGTTCTTTTCTTATTTGCTTTGGTCAGGCTGCCCGGCGACAGTCGGTTTTGAAAGGGGAAAATATGGGAAAATTTTTGCGGGCTTTATTGAGGAGGATAAAAAAAATTGGTCGAGTCGAGCGAAATTTGAAAAATGATACGAATTAACGTTGTATAATCGCTGCGAGTTGAATGCACGGTGAATTAAGCAACTGGCGTGGGGAACGTAGAAAAAAAATATAGTATCGTAACTCTGCTAATTAGCCTCTCGAGTCTGTATAAACAGATATACAGTGTCTATTTCTATATTAATTAAGCTTTGAGAAAAAGAACTACAATATCCAGCGAAAAATTGAAATATTACACGCTGTCCAGTTGAAAAGTATATTGACGATATCGGCGCCGATCGGCGGTGCCCCGAGTACCGATCTTTTACCTACTTATCGCTCCTTTTGATCTCGGACTTTTTAAGGCACGACAGTTCGTATCTTTCGCGACGCACTTCACACGAAAAACCGCCTGGAAAGCTACTCCCGGCAAATTGGCGCGTAACAGCTTAGCGATCGCGCAATCGAAAAAAAGAGTCGACTGTCATCGAAAAGCGGCAGTAAAATTGGCTTATCGCCGATTCGGGATCGAGATCGATTAGTTAATTGCCGTCCACACCTCGTCTCCTCTCCCGTGGGACGCGAGCTCGACGGAGCCCACCGGCTATATTTCTATCGAGTTCGCTTTCGCCCGAACCCACCACACGCCGATCGTTAATCGATTGACTACCGCCTGCATTTCTCTCTTCCTTTTTACCTTCAACGCTCGAGCTCCTACGGCCGAAGAGACTATTAGCACATTTTTCTTCACTTTTTGCGGCTGATAATTTACGATGCCTTTAGTTAGTCGCACTTTGTTAATATTATACTACGTAATTGTTTAAATTTTAATTAGTACCTTTCCCGAGATATTTTACCATTTTTTCTCAAAGTTATAGTATGATTTACTTTGAGTCGAAATAGATTACAATATTATAATAATTTTGCGCAAGCGAGTAGAAGTAAAAATTGTTCAAATTAAGCAAGAAAAAATTTACTACCTACACACGTACAGAAAATCAACCAAAAAAAAAACTATACATTCATGTAGCGCAGAAGCAAACAAATGCGAGAAGGCACGTAAGAAAAATTTTTCCACTCCACGCCGCCTTATCCACACCTCGCCGGCATGATCGCTTTTCCACAAAGCAATAACATTAATATAAAAGTGCGATTACAAAATCTCGGTTGCTCAATGAATTACAAAGAGAAAGAAAAAAAAAATTGATAAATGTAGGGTACGCGATCGTAGAGTCGTGAGTGCTCGAGCCGCGAGTTTGCACGGATCGACAGGCGCACCGCGGCCTAATGAGCGAAGTATACAGAGCCCCGAGTGCACAAAGTCGCGGCGCGACGGCGACAAATGCCGGCCGCTGACTGCGCCATCCTTAATTGGTCAATTGATCCACGGTAGCCGGTGGATGTCGCATTATACTCGAGGGGGGGCGACGGTTCCGCCTCGATCGGACGGACGTCGCGACGGGATTATCGGATTATCGCGCTCAGCGCGCTTTTATCTCCGCACCGTAATTAATCGAGCGCCGACTCTGTACTCGATGGATCGCAAGATCGCGCCGATAGATTGGGAGGCCGCTGCGCGGCGCTATGCTCAATTCGGCCTTTCCGCGAGCGGCCAGACATTGACTTTTAAATGAGCGATGCGCGCTGCTGCGCCCACGCCTTGACGGGCTCTACCAAGCACGTGTTGGAGCTAATTTGTTTGGGTTTATATCGAGCGTGGCTTGTGAAAATATTAAATTAGATTTATTTATATTTATTTTTTTTTGCTACTGTTTTTTTTCGTTTGACTTTTGCTAATGGATTATGGTTTTGTCCTTGACGCAGACTTACTTATTAGAGCAGAAGAAAGTGCGTTCCGTTTTATAAGATTTGATTTATGTGAACTTGGGTTTATATACTGCGTTTAGATTGACATTCTTCGTTTTCAGTATCTAATATTTTTTTTTTTAATGTTCGCTACTTTTTTTAGTTATTGCGTAAAATTTAACTGGAAGCTAAACTCTTACAAGTTTTTTTTATAGAAATTTAGCTTAATTAAAAAGTTTGTGCAGTTTAAAAGGTTTAATCGGCGGTGAATTAGTACAAATTTCGATGTCATTTGTAACCCTGGAATTTTGACAAGAATCTTGCGCGATACTGGCAGAACGATTCCTTGGAAAAAAAAAATCAAGAAAATTGTAGAAAAACAAAACTTCAAGCTACACTCTAGTTGCACCGGTTACGAGGTTCTTACGTGACGTTTAAATCAAATTACACGAAACACTAATTCCAAGTGTTTTACGTCGAAAGCTCATACTGATAAATTTGTAGGTTCATTTATCACGCGTAAATCTTGTTCCACAATTATTTATCATTGATGCAGTCTTTCTTTTCTTTCTCAGTACATTTGGATTGTTGAAGGCAACTACAGAAAATTTAAAATAAAGTAAAAAATTCCATATCCAATTATTTTCAACCAGAAGGCGCGCCAGCGTCTAATAAAATTTCCGAGAAGCATCAAAATCTGCTTTCTTCAAAGGAGCGAGCAGATTAAAATACCCGATCGGCAACCGGTGCACAGGTGCAGCTGGAATCGTACTGGCGCGCATAAGAGGATTGATCCCCCGGCAGATCGCGATCCGGACGAGAGGCACCTGGATCGACGGACAAGTCCCGCGACGTTGTAACGAGGTTCCGAGGCGGCTCGAAGTGATACATTATTGAATGGGCCGCGAGCGAGATAACGCCGCGGCCTTTTCGGACGACATTCCCGCGGCGCGCGACTCAATTAGCGGGATTTACTTCTCCGCGGGTTATATCCCCGCAGGTCTGATCCCGACGCTTCGAGTGTTTAACTAAATTAAAGGCTTGCTCGCGGCGCGGTACGACTATCTGCTATTCTTTGTAATGAGCGCGCCGAGGAACTTTTTTCATCTTGCCTCGCGAGCGCTGATTTTTCCTCTTTTGTGTACACTGAGGAAAGAATGTCTTCGATATACAACTATACGCGTATTTTAGTAAATAATAACGGTAGAATAGTACCGTAATTTTCTATTTAATATGCTTATACGTTTGAATAAATAACAAGAATTTCCTTAGCAAAATACATATTGTGAAATTTGATACACCGATAGTAGCGAAAAATACAGAAATACCCTGTAGATACCCTACCCGACTTAAAAATAATACATATTGCTGTCAAGATTATGATGGACTCGGACGTGTGTCAGTGCTTTAAACAGACATTGCTTGATATTTTAATTTCAAAAATACGAAGGCATAAATATACGTGCTTTTTTCTAGTATTCCGATATACGCGGTATATTTGTGCAAAGCTGCCATATTAGATTTAAATGTTTTCTTTTCTCAAATGTCGATCCTTTCGAAAAGGAATTAAAGGATTATTTTTCATTTTCATTTTTTTTTCCTTGGAAAATTATGGAATTGAGCGCGTTGAAGGATAGAGGCGAGTGTAGATATAATAAAGTGGATTGGCAATTAACGATTGTTTAATTTTTATAACATTGCAGTGAAACGCGAACCTTCGGTACCTTTGTTCCGACGTTCACGGGGCATTAGTTTTTAGTGCTTATTCAATGATTTTAATACAGGCACTTTTGTCTTAATAATAGCGAATGTCGAGTAATAAAGCGTAAACAATGTAACAAGTTAATAATTTTCTCGTCACGACCTGACAGGTCAGCCAGCATTCTGCGAATTCTTTCGGTTAAATTCAACCTCGTTAACGCATGGCATATTTATATTCATGTCATTTCTCATGCAAATATCAAAAGTTCGTAATTCATTCTTGGAAATTCGCCGTGCAGACGCCCATTTTATAATTTTAAATTTGATATTATCATTTTAAATTGATGCCATTTTATTTATTTCGGCAAATATTTTAAATTCACAATAAGATTCGTATTTATACATTTAACAACATTACTTTGATACAATGTAGTATACACCGAACGTACGTTAATGAATAAAAATTTGTTATTACAAAATAGCATTTAAATTTATTTGCTATTTGGAATATTTTTTTTTCTGTGTTTTTATTACGAATTCTGAAATGCTAATGTTTACACTGATGAACGTTACATAATTCTTGAAGTAGTCATTTAAAAATTTTTATTTTACTATCTATGGATCTATTAGAAAATTTTTCAGTGTAAATATATAAAATCTATAATAATTTAATTAAAAAGGATTTTATTCTAAAAAATATTACAAATTGCCTCAATCATTATTATTTATTCCGCGAATGCATTTGTTTGCACAAAATTGTGTATTTTCAGTAGTACCTGAATTTTAAATCTTTTAAGAAATAAACGAATAGTAGGAATCGAATTGTTTTCGATGTAAGTTTGCACTCTTCATTGTTTCTTACTATTACATATTAGATACTTAAAATATGAAAACAAGGCCCTTTTAAACAGTATATCCACTTTGACAGTATACAATGATATTTAATAAAATTCCATCACTTCATTAAAAGTTAAAAATGTATAAATCACACTTTTCACTTTCCCTTAACGTCGTCCAAAAATGTCGACAGCAGCACCGAGTACAGCGCAATGTTAATCTCTCCGCAATCGTGTAAAACAGGCGAGTGACGAGTGTCGCAAGTAGTCGCGCCGTCACATAAAAAAAAAAAAACAGAAAATAAAGAAGAAAATAACAAGTGAAAAAAATCCCTCCCCCCGCGCCAAGATAACGAACAATTTCTACTTTGTCCCAAAGATTGAGAGATAATCTCGGGCGTTAAAGCGCGCGCGCTCGTTCATTTATTATTCAGCACGACTTTCGCGAGCGCGTGCCGCACGTACGGGCCGCGGTGCGCGCGCGGAGCCGCAAATATTGCGCAACGCGGCCGCCGCCGCCGCGGCTAATACATTACACGCCTTATGGAAAAGTCCCATTGACGCGATAATAATCTCGCGCGCATTATCGCCCGGTTCGCCGTAAAATCGTGTGCGCCGGCGCTGTGCAGCCTCCTTTTTTTTTATTCCTCATTCTTATACCTCCACCCCCTCGAGCGGGGCCCTTTACTCGCGATTTCATATACCGCGTCGGCACCTCGTGTGTTCTCGCCGCGGCAGCGGCAATTCTTTGCCGGATACTTTTTCCACGGCGAGAGAGGTGTAGGCGCGCGCCGAGATACCTTCGCTGAATTATGATGTTTTTGCGTAATTAAACGGAGTCGTTTGTTAAGGCGCATATGTATGCACCCGCGGCGTATTGATTTGTTCCAAGGGGGGAATTGCGGATTTCGCTGGATCGGAGCGTAATTAAGTCGCTGCTACGCGTGTGTATGTTTCTGTGTGCATAACCTACGCTGAATTCAAAGGCGATTCGTGCTTCGATTCAATTACGAGCCGTTGAAATTTCAAGTAGACGCTTAAAGTGGGATAATTTATTCGCTTAAATTATTTTATTATATTCAATAAGCGACGGGGTATTAATTAAAAAATAAATTACCTTACGAAAAGCGGTGCAAAACTATCCCACAGAAAGCGCATTTTGCACAAAACGAAATAAAATATATTTGACTATTGTATGTCACTTTTCACAACAAAGTAGCGAAGTCGAGTGGAGAAATTTACGTTTCACGAAGTGTAAATTAATAAACAGCCTAAAAAGATTTGTCAGCTTAAATTGAGCGACACGCGAAACCGGCCGCACTCGATAAATCTTTAATAAAGCCCTCGCGATCTTTTAATCTCCGGGTCGATCTTGTACACGGCCAGGCAGTGCGATAAAGCTTCAGCCGGGCAAAAAGTCTCTCGTGGTCCGCGTCGATGAAATTTCGCGCAGATCGCCCGGAAAAACGGCGGTACGCGCGCGTGTGTGTGTGGGTGGACTCGATCTGGCGACTGCGCCGCTTTTACGGAGCGCGAAGTATCCCCCGGACAACCGAATCCGGACACAAAACCGCGGCGATTTCGTAATCGCTCTCGCTCGCTCGCAACGCGTTGTTACCTTTTTTTCACTTCTCTCTGCGCTTTTCGCAACGCCGGGGGATCGAGTGACTTTCTTGCCTCTCGCGCAGGGCGAATTTTAGCACTGTTTACCTATTTTTTTTCTTTCTCCTCTTGAGGAATTTAATGCTTGCAAAATTGTGAAAATGCAACATTAAAAAAAGGATGTACGTTGTTAACATATAATGAGGAGATGGGATCTTAATTAAGTGTAATCAAACATTAAAGTGTAATATTGTCCGCCTTCACGTAAAAACGAAACTCAGAGTACTTGAATTCTGTTAGTTCATTTTGTGAGATGCACGCAGACGCGAGGATCGAACTCGACTCTTTGGTCATTAGCGGCAATCGATCGCGTGCGCGCGTGACGGATCAAATGATTTGAATAGCGAGACGAGCGGGCGCGTCGTCGCCGCCGTCTTCGGGCCGCGCCCAACGACCGCTCGATATACCATTGCGCCTCATTATCTCGGGCGTTGAATCGTCTTTCCCGAGCAATTGATCGCTCAGCCGCGTTGCTAATTGGTCCTCTTCTATTCTCTTTCGCCCCTCTCTTTTTATCAGTTGCTATCTCGATACTATATTTCCATTTGATCATTTGCAATTAAAGATTTGCAGGCACATGCAAATGAGTACATGCATACAAAATATGTTAAAAAAGAATATTTATTGGTTAAATTTAAGGCCAGATTATTATTATTATTCTGCACATTCTGTACGTCCTTTTTCTGCACCGTTCTTTGTATAAGGAGTTTGGCACTCGTTGTACAGCTCGGACAGTGGGAAGAAGTACCAGTGCATATAATAACTTCCGTCTAGTATTATGAGTTACCACACTGGGTTTTTATGGCATGCGACCCCCCGTCGCGGTAAAATGTAACATTCCCGCACAGGTTTCCCCAAATCTGTGTATTATTATATCTGGACTAGGTAGTAAAATCTCAGTCCTATGGATCATCACCGCCCGTCGTGTACGTGCCAAGTGTCGTGCACCCTGCAGGTCGTATATGACCGTATATACTGATATACTCCATGGATTCTTTGTCTTCTACTTACTGTCACTATATTGAATTTAAGATTCTTAATTTTTCACTTAAATTATACCACATTAATCGCATTGACATTTCAATAATTATCAGAATATACTACTGAAAATTACAATAGTATTTAATATTGTAACGTTTTCCTGCACTGAACTGTCAATAAAGATAAAAATCATAATACTCATTATAATTTTTAATAAATTTTCGAAGAAACTATTTTTTCGATAATATGATTGTATGAGTGACATTTTAGGGTTTTAAGAAATTTCGCAGTAAATTTTTCGGAGATTTCGATCCTCGTAGGACAGGTGCGTAAATTGCAATCGGATAATTATTTCGATCAATTTTTTCAAATGATATCTAAAATTAAAAAACTAACGAACCGTGTATTCGACGTATAAAAGTGCAGCTGGAACCTGAGGTATTTCTAATGAGACACGTACTAAAATGCAATGATGAAACGTACGTCATTTTGAGCGAGTCCATATTCTATTTCACGAATCCCATTCGTTATAGAGCATTTACTTATTACATAAATACATGAAGCTCATGGTTTTTCTCGTTCGAAAGTTAATTCACCAATTACACATCTTGTTATAATTATATGCCGATAAGTAGCGCTCGATGCCCTTGTTATATAACTAGCGTACCAAAGCGACTGCGCTCCGCGTAAAATGCGTGCTCGCTAACAGGCAAATTATTCCAAGACGTATACTCGCTGGTGCCAGCCTCCTTACAATGACAACGTCTCATTACTCCGGGACCCCCGATCCGAAACCCCAAACGATCGATCTGCTCGTAAAAGGAAGCAGTCGAAATGAAATCCTTAATAAATAATAAATCACCATCCGAACTTTACTGCCGCGAGGACGCTTTCGCGAGATGTCGTATTAAGGTCGCGGCATTTTTCTCTCTCGGTCGCCTTTTTTTTTCTCAAACCGCGCCGTCTCTCTCGGCTCCGCCTAATTGCAGAGTGGCGCGCGCGCGGTTCGCCAGTCGCGCATTACGAAATAGCCGCGATTTACTTCATTCATGTATACGTCGAGCGACGCCAGGACTTTGTCAATTCGAAACGACAAGTGCTGTGTAATGCTCTCAGCGAGTTCTCGCCGAGTGCAATTTGTTTTATAGAGACCTTTTTATCTAGGTTCTCGAGTAAAAACTTGAAAATGCGATAAGGATTGCGATAAAATTGAACAAGAGATTTTTTTCTTAAGGTTAAGAACAACGTGGTTGATTAAATAAATGACACTACCATGTGGTATTAGCAGTGTCGTAAATTAAATTATTACCTTGTAAATATGGTGAGCTGACAATATATTTTCCCTCCGCTTTTCAGAAAGCTTCGGATGATCTGAACTATTATTGGAAGAGTTTTTTTACTTTAATTAATTCCGCTCAATTATTTACGCTGCTCTTTTTTTTTATAAAAGAAAATAAACGATGGACAAACATTAATAATAAATTTGATTTATGTTTCAGGTGATATTAAATAAGAACGGGCCAGTATTCATGCCAGTATGCCAATCCCATGCCAGTAGAATAAAGCCAGTGCCAGTCGCAGCGTTGGCTCAATAACCTTAGTTAATTCGTAGTTAGTTACCGAAAAGTTAAAAAAAAAAGAAGAAGAAAACGGGGTGAAAGTCTCGTTTAGTATCGTTAATGTTAAATCGGACGCAATAGCGACAACGACGAATACGACGGCGTCGTGCTCGCGTGGTGCCCGTAGAGCCAGGACAGCCTCAGAGATTCAGCAGCGCGAGGAGGCGAGCAGCGGCGCTCGGGCGAGGAGGCGGTGGCTGGAAACGACGCTGACTTACATCGGGAGCGCCGACCTGCAATCAAGGTTCATGGTTTTCATGGTGAGTACTCCATCGTAAGCTTTTGTATTACTTTTCTATATAATAGTTATTATAGTGAATCCGCTTATTAGCAATCGAAAATTCACGTAGAATTCCATAATAAATTAAATGATTATGCGACTTAATTTCCACAAATCGAGTGTGTTACATATTACCTAATTATTCTGTTTATTTAAATCATTATACAAATAAATATGCTAATTAATTTCAAATAAAAATTAAAGAAGAGTACTAAGAGTACAAAATAATTTAATACAATAATTAATTATTATTACGCCACGCCAGCATTGAACAAAAAAATCAATTTTCATTTGCAGTAAAAAGACACTTCTCTTATTCTCAAGTCGTTCAATGGCAATAAAACGAAAAATTCCAGTCGTGATCGGATTAAAATTTACGATAATCTCCGACGGTCGTTGAAAAGGAGAAGAAACGAAATCAAACATCGGGCGCGAGCCGCCGGGGGAGCGCATTATCGGCGCGAGGAAATTAAATACGCGCGCACGGGTATGTATCCGTCGAGCGATCGCCTCCGGTTCGCAAGCGCGCACAATTTTTCTCCACCGACAAGGGACATGGCTGCTGCCGCCGTCGCCGCGCGCCTCACCCTCCTCATTTATTAATCGGCGTTTACGCTCCCGCGCGCGCGCGCAATGCATTTTTTGCTCATTTGTCCGAAGCCTCTTTTCTTGGCGGCGATCGTAAATATCGTCTTAATCGAATGTCGATTTCGCGCAGTTGAAAGTAACGCCGTCCCAAATGGGGATTTATTTATCCTCTTCGATGGCTAAAGCGAGTGATTAATTTACTCGGATGTTCGTCCGACGATGGCGGGCTAAAAATGCCATACAAACCGGAAGGACACTTTTTAGCAGCAGTGCGGCGAAAAAAAGTAGTTTGTTTTTACGCCGGATTTGATTGCTTCACGTAATTATCGATCGCGTCAAGGCGTTACTAATGCTGTCAATTTGGCGCAAGTCAATTATTTCCGAAATTGCGGAAGCTACTATTTATTTAAATGGTCGTAACTGAAAAAAATCTTTGATATTATTCCAATGTTATTGTTGTCCCTGCTTGTAAATTTAATATACCCTAAAGTTAATAATTTGTGAAACAAAATATTGTCTATTATATAACTTCCTTTTCCTCTTATTTTCATTAATAAAATGAGTGACGTGAACGACCCTATTAGAAGGGGCGGTCCCTCTTCTCTCGTGGGGGGGGGGGGGGGGGGGGGGGGGGGGGGGGGGGGGGGGGGGGGGGGGGGGGGGGGGGGGGGGGGGGG
>JAWWEN010000001.1:14741749-14772944 GCA_035582955.1 Sycophila texana
AAATCTCGAGACTATTGGACATCTGGAAATCTTGGATATTTCCATGCAAGTCCAACTCGTAAAATTTAGAGGAATTTTCCGAACCATCCCATTAAGGATATTAAGCCAGGTTAGGGGAAATAATTCTTAGTGTAATGCAAGACATCGCTTTAGAAGTCCATCACTTTTAAGACGATTTTCAGTGTGTCAACTTCGAATCCAGGAGCCGTTAGCTATACTTATAAGTAACAACTTAGTGAAAAGTCAGGCGGAAAAATACAACTGATTAAAGATGACAGCCAAACATTTTGAAAAGAAAGCGGAGGAAAAAAACTTCTTCAAGTTGGAAGCCAATAACTACGAATACATTTCTTCTGATTATTCACTGGTATCTGCGAATCGCAAATGTTTCAACTGTGAGTGCCGCGGACATTTAGCCCGCAACTGCCCATACAAGAGAACGGGGAACTTCTGCTACCAGTGTAACAAACCAGGACACATGGACGGAAAGTGCAACGAGAAAGACCAACTTGTGGAGAATATTAAGCAGTTAAATATGATAGTGAGTCCCGAAAAACAGCGGAGCCAGAAGCATATTCAGATCGAGGAAATAGAACTGTCCGTCTTTAATAATGTGCGAGGTATATTTGAGAGGGCTCGACTTGATCTCGGTATATTAGAATGCGTCTTTTAAAAAGAGACCATGCGGCACATTTCATCATTCAACTTGTTTAAATGTTTTAATACTTTATTAGTAATAAATAGCAATCTAGTTTTATTCAAGCTGGTATTTTTATTTTTATGAAATCTTTTCTTCCTTTACCTCCTTTTGTATACGAATCCATTTAGCCGTGAGCATTGGATAGTAAAAGTATTTTTCTTTTAAATAAAAAAAATCAACTAACTATCTCACGTATAACTATAGATTATAAAATAATTACAGGAATTAGATGCATATAGCGTACTATTATTATTACAATAATTATTGCGAAGATAAGATAATAGCATGCCATAGCTTGACGATAACAGTGTAAATCTCACAATATTGCCACTCTTTTGTCGTAAAGAAATAAAAGCTTAACAGCCTCAGGAGGGGATATCAGATATTTGTTATTCAGTAGCATGAAATCCTTCGACTTGCGCGCCCCTTAATCGTTAAGAGCGAAATAAAGATAACGTGATGTTGCTACCTCAGAGACATGGCAAAAGGATAAAATAGTAATTGCATACGAAACACGAACAAGTATGGGAGTCGTAGTTCTGGTCGCTGTTGCGGTTTTACATGTATAGACAGCTTAAATTATAGTTTGCTAAATGTACATTTTCATCAGAGGATTCAACTTTTTTTAAGCAAAAAGTTGCCTTTAAAATTGCCTGCGTAAAGGTGTTTGCTATTTTTAGGGATACTGTCTTACGGCTGGGGTAATTTACGGGTCTTAAAGCCATCAAAATGTTTAAGAATATCAACTTTTGCCGTATGCACTTTACTATCAAACGGATAATCTTAAACCTCGAACTTACGAAATCCCATAAAATTGAAAGTAAAATGTAAGGTGGTAAAATGTAATCTAACGCTCACCTAAGTAGCTGGGCGCGCATAAAAACTTTGCAATTTAAGAATTACTTATAAGATTATTCTCCTTTTAGTTTATGATTAATAACTGTTCCCCTTTGAAAGTATTCATTAAAATGATTAGGTTTTATTACGTTTCTTAAGCAAACTTTTAACTTTATTCACGAAATAAGAAATTAAAAGCATCGGCTCATAGAAATGTAAAAGTTTTAGTGAAAAAGCATTAAAGAAGCATATCAAGTGCCCGAAAATACATCATGCGTACACTTCAGAAGTTCATACTAAGACGACATACGAATACCATGCCATCTTCGCACTCTCGTCCACCTTTCTCATTTTTTAATCAGTTCCGCTCTCGCTCGCCCGTATCTCTTGCGCCTCTTCCTTTTGTACTACTTTTCGCCACACGTTCATCTCGCCGCGCCGATCTGCTTACCTCGATCCTCGCCTGTTTTTTTCTTCTCCGTCTCTCTCTCTCTCTCTCTTTCTGTCTTTCTCCCTCTCTCGGCGCGCGCGTATTTGCACTTGAAAACCGGGCACCGAATTCCAGGTGGGTGTTCCCCTGCGCCGAGACGCGAGGAGATACCTTCGATAGGAGCCGCGGGATCGCAAGTCACCCGACCGCCGCATTAATAATCGGCCAGGACGTGTGTTTCTGTGTGTGCGAGTGTGTGCGACGTTTAATGCGGGTGTGGCTCAAGACGAAAGAAAGAAGCGAGATGCACTTACAGTTAAGTTTATGAGGAAAGATTTTGCGCTTGACTTGCCCTCTGAGTAAAAATAAAAGCTTACTTTAGACGCGAGTAAAATGTTACATAAAAAGCTGATATAAAGTTTATAAGGCTAGTACAATGAAAATACATTTTTTTTTATTGTAAAAAAATTGAACGAGGACATAAATATTATTAGAATCAGGATAAATTCATTTTGTAAATGACTATTTAGTTTACAGTGCTAAATCGACTCATTAAAAAAAAATATATATATCACACGCTTGGATTTAAAGGATATCGGCGGTTCATTACTTCTACTTATAGTGTGGTATAAGTCACGAGTAACGATTATTTAAAAGAAAAAAATACTGACGGGAAACTAGCGCGAGCCAAGCTAATTTTTTCCCATGCTATTCACGGGCACAAAAATCGATTACTAAATTCCTTAGTTCAAAGAGCTCTTGGACGGTTCGAAGAAAAAAAAAAGCGTTCATGTTACATAAATACCAATTAACGGTGTATATAGCGCAATAGGACCCTTTTTCGTGCGACACCGAAAGAAGAACTTCGACGTCGAGAAAAAGGAGTCGGCCCGATGATTTATTCCGCGAGCCAACGCCGGATAATAAAGAGGGAGGAAGAGCCAAAAGTCCTGCGGCCGCATCTCGTCTCATTCCTTTTAATTATCCCTTCGCGGGTAATAAATAATCGATGGTTAGTCATTGCTTGCTCTCATCTCCCATCGCAAATCTCGCGGCCGGCGGGCCAATTTATCGCGCGATCTCGTAATCATAAAACACCGCCTTCGCTTTTCTCTACCCCACTCCTACATCTCCACCGTCTTTCTCCAGCGTGTTTCTTCGGCTTTTTCGCCTTTTTCTCTTAAACTTTTATTTAGCCTCTTCACTCTCTTTCAAGTAGTTCGATCGCTATTTAATTATTTTGGTGCTACTTTTAGATTTTTGTTTTACAAGGGTAAAGCGATTGAAATCAATTTTTACATATGGCTCACTTTTATATTTAATTTTATGTAGGATCGTTGATGCAGCAGCCAATGATCAGTCCTATAAAAGTTAAAAATTTGAGAACAAAGTGGCAAATCTATAATAAAACCGGTTGCCGTATAAGAAATAAGTAAAAAGGGAAATACTTGAATGTTTCCAGTGACTCCGTGTGAATATCCCATGCATGCAAATATTCGTTTTAATATTCACCGGTACTCTCAGTTGCTAGTTAAACCTTTGAACTTGTTCAAATAAAACTTTGCACTATTTAGAGAATACTTTTAAATGAAAAATGTTATCTAAATTGTAGCAGCATTTTAAGTAGGAAAGTGTATACTAGGCTACGTTAACGCGTGGTTATAAAAAAGAAACCTTGAGCTTTAAAGTAACAATTTCTTTAGATTTTATAAATTAACAATAAAAAATACTAAGAAGGTAAACAAACATTTTAATTGCCTATAATGAGATCCTTTTAATAAAAAATGAATTTACTCTGCTTTACATTGGGTAGTAAATATTTTTTTCTAGTCATTCTAAATTTTTAATGTAAAACACTTATAAGCAGTGCAATTAACTACTTAGAAACTATTTCTTTGTCAAGCTATTTAGAGAATCAAAATTCTAAATAACTACAAAGTCTAAATATCACCTTTGAAAGTACGGAGATTATTTTTTCAGTTTGTCTTTTTTTTTACCTAAAATTGAATATTTTTTTCTTAAAATGTGAATTAAACTATTACATAAATAAAAAAATGTTCTGCCCATGAAAAAACACACTTTTCCGCTAATGATTCTCGAATCAACGTGGAGCAATCATCTTCCGCACTTACCAGCGCGTCGCTCAAGCGGACAACGCCCCGCGTCTTCGGCACCGTATATATTTATACCACCTGCGGCGCGTCGCCTGAATTTAATGCCCACTGCTCTTTTCACCTGTGTCCGCGATAATTTGCTGGGGAATGCAAATTGAATCCGAAATTCATTCGCGGCCGGTGTCACGACTACTCTGCAAGACCACTTCGGTTCCGCGAATTATTACTCGTTCATCAGACGCTACTCGCGCCCTCCTCGCAATGGGCCTTCTTTTTTATCGCGGAGTTTTGGATTACACCGCCGGATTTATGATAGGACACTTCACCCTTTACATTGTCGACGGGCTGTTTATTTGCGTTTGAAATCGATAGCGGCGGATTCTCCTTCTTTCATTTTCATTAAATATGTTGTGATCAATGATAGTAAAAATTACATCTAGCTTTAAAATAAATAGTCAAAATGAACAACATTTTTCCGAAAAAATATTACTTTACATAGTGCAACGAAAAAAGGTAATGGTAAAATTAACAAAAGTATAAAAGTATAAAACAATTTGATATGCATTGAATGCGAAAGATAAAATAAATATTCTTTTTCATTAAATATTTTTTTAAATTGACTTTCTCAGTAATTAATAAAATTATCAATTTTATTAATTTAATTAAGTCTTAATGAGGGTTATAAAAAGTATATTATTATTCTATTATAAACTTTCTGTTTGACTTTGCTTCGATTATAATTATTACTGCCGGTAATTAACTTAATTATAAAACATAAATTTAACATGAGATATTAATCTAATTACCAATAATTAACGATAAAAGTGAGTACTATATTCTTAAAAAAAGAATTTGTGCACTGTTTCTAAATCCTTAGCTTTACGATAATCCGTAAAAAGGAAGCAAAAAAGGAGCGCAGCCACGGGCAGTACAAGCACGCGCTCTCAGGCAAAAGTTTAAAAAGCGATTTGGCGAACGAGAAAAATCCGGCGGATTCGGCATAAATCTGCTGGCGCTCTTGTTGTCCTTCTCCAGGACTACCAGTGTTCCGGGGGTCGGACGATACTCCGGCCGTTGTGCTCTCCTCCTCTTCTTCCTCCGGCGGCGGTAAATTTCGAAAAGACACCCACGCGCTCTCGCATATATTAGCCCCGGCGGCCGTTAATTGTTCCGATGGATTTAGAGTCAGCGCCCGTGGGATTAATGAGTGTCGGCTGGCGAATCACGCGGTATTCTTCTGTCGTGTTCCCTCTTTCCCGGGGAAGACTCCCCCCGCGTTTTTTTCTCCCTCGACCTTGTCCTTTTTTTTCCCGGTCAACCGAAGTTTATGGGCTTAAAGGGGCGAATTTTTCTTGCGCGCGTACCACGGCACTGCGTCCGGAGCTTTCGCGTATGAATCGCAGGAATTTCGCGGTATTTTAATGAGTTGCAGGAATTTTAGAAGTAGGTGTCGAAGACTTTAATTATAGGTGTGGGTCCGCGGCGGACTCTTAACACTTGAGAATGTAGAGTATGTGTAATGACCGCGGCGCAGCGAGCGAAACGGCAAAGTATGTTAGCCGAACAATTATGGGAGTGAAATGATATTGTTCATTGATCAGGTTCATTTGAATGTCTTTCAATGCACATTTCAATCAATTTATTATTATAATAAAATGATAAGGTCCTGTTTTTTTCTAGCAAGGTATTTTGCAATGTGGTCTCATTCAGGCATACGTATGTAACTTGCGGTATACGAATGATGAAATAAATGTAAACATTTCGTTTTATTTTAATATCAACTCATACGTACGATATAATAGGGTTTACATTTATAAAAAAAAATGTTTTCTTAAACAAAAATAAAAAAAAGAACTGATCTATCACTTGGCCAAATGCAAAGATCCCAGAAAGCTAACCTATAGTCTCGCATAATAAACTTATATTTGCATACGATTGCGCGTAAATACAGCGCGTCTCCAATTTTTCCGTGAGCCAAGAGGTTGAAAAACTAGTCAGAAGAGGAGAAGAAGAAAAAAAACCGAAATGCGAGCTGTGTTTGCGCGCGCGGTTGACAATTTTATCCGTCGGCGTGTATTTGTCTAACGGAAAGCGCGTCACGCCCCCATTGTCGGGCGATATCGCACTCGGAGGAGACGGCGCGTGATTTCTCCGGCACGTCCGTCGGCTCTCCTCGACGTGAAAAAAGCTCGCGCACTTTTGCGTTTCTCCAGAGACACGGCGGAGGAAGTCGAGTGGTTGCTTAAATACTCGAAGACGTGACGTGTGCAACAGGTGGATTCCTTTATACAGCTGACTTTTGCCTCTCTAGCTCTAGTCATTCATAATATTTTTGCTTTACCTCTTTTTAAACGGTAGTTTTATGATGGATTGCGCCTTTTTTATTGCTTTTTAATGTCTGTTGTACTTTTAGATGCGTTGCAAAATTATTTTGAAGCTTTTTTTTAAATTTATTTAATTAGAATTTTATTTTGTTTATTTATAGTCAGGAATAGAGTCATTTATTATTTTTAATTAATGGAATTTTAAAATGAACTAAGTAATAAACTGTAAACAGTCACCGCATGAGGAATCCCATAGACAATTAAAAGCCAATTTCTTTTTTTATATACTGGATCTGTACATCGAAAATATTACGGTATGATTTATCTCAATCGTATTCCCGACTTTGTTTAAAAAAAAAAAATCAGGACAAACGAAGAAAGTTTTGTAATACACTTGTCGATCCAATTGACAGTGCGAGAAAAAAAATATTTTCCTGTTTGGATATTGTGCGTTCAAAAGTTAATCTCGCAGCCAAGAATAAATTGCATTTTTAAAGCAGTCTTACGTGGTTGGAAAGTTATACATATAGTGCGCGTTATTAGCAATTACACGAGGCAAGGTATCGACATAAAGTACCGAAATTGGACGTCGGATGTCTCGGATCCTACGGGCGCCTGCGGATGAGGCAGTAAAACGCGAAACAAGCCCGAATCATTACAGTCGGAAAGAATGTGCTCTCGAGATTTGTAGCGAACTTTAAAGAAAAAATACACGACCGTTATTTAAATTGTATTTTTCGTCGGGGTCATTAAAATCATATTTTCTTTACGAGTTGAATTTAAAAGATCCACCACACGACTCTCGGTTCATTTACGTCATCGTCAATGCTATTTGTTGCCTTCGATCTAATTGCACGGCTTCATTCGGATAATTTACATCCCAAGCGGTGATTCTTTCAGCAAGCCTCTTTAGCAATACGGTTTTTATTTACCCCCTGAAAATAGAAAATATTTTTTAAGATAACGTTTTAAATTTTTTTTTAGGAGAGATCGGCGTTTTCACCCGCTACTTTTCTCGTCCAGAATTTTTCGTATCGCAGTCACCGGTGATTATTCAACGAAAATTCCTTTAATTCAAACTCCTCTTTGGATTCCGACACCGCAATTTCTGTCCACGCTCACGATGAGTGAGTGCCCGTATTACCGACGAGTATCGCCTATAAATATCATGTCCGCTTCCTCGTAAAATCCCGAGGAGCAAAGGCCTCGGCGTTACACCTGCAACCTGCACATTTTCTCTCTTTGCCTCGCTTTCTTTCATTTCTCCCAGTGTTTTGCGTTGCCGAGGGCTTTGAATTCTTTCGACCTGCCGCGATTCGACACATCCTGTGCTTGAACGATATCCGTCCATTTTCATAAGTACTTCGAAACGATAACATTTTTTTCTTTCTTTGCTATCCTTGTAGTTTTATCGCTTGTCTACACCGTAATGGCGATGTTTAAATTTTTAAATATTTTCTGCTAAATAATTCCTACACCAGAATAATTTACAAAATTTAATGTTTATGTTATATACTTGTTGAATGGATAAAGGTAACATTGAAAAAGATTTATAGAAAAAATTACTGCGCTCGTATTGACCCGTTGATTATAAACTGTATTTTGATTCTTTCAACTCTTTACCGTTGCAGCGCATCGGAGCGAATAGACCGAACTGCCAATAAAATGTACATTCAATTGATGAAACCATTTCGAGGTACAGAATGACGAGGAAGAGTTTTATGCGCTCGTTGTGTGCAGGGCAACTTTAAAATATGCAGGACCTTACAGTTTTTGCAGTATTCCCCGACACTTAAATTTCTTTTCCCTTGCTCAAAGCTGCATTGTCTGGAACGCATTGCTTTAAATTGCTGCTTTAAATGCAACACAGATACATCTAATTATAAAAGAAGTTTTAATGCCCGTTGGAGTTGTAACTCCCACTCCCAATGCTGAATCGATTCCCATTAATTTCCCTGAAAAATTTCTGATATTTCAAAAGGTTGCGAGAACAATCTTCAAGCGCGGAGCATCAGCGAAAATGCACGCGGGCTGTCGGAGCACAATAGAAAATTGCGTAACAGATCGAATCAAAGGGTCAATGAGGTGGTGCCTTCGCGATCGTTAAAATCAGGAGAAAAGGTATGCGACGATTTCGATTCGCTATGGGAACGGATCGATACAACCGTCGAAACGAGGGGCGGGCTAGAGGGGGCCGTTAACACGAATTACGAGCTGCGCGGCCAGCTTCGCCAGGATTACGCGCGTATCTAATGGAGAAACAATATAAAGGGGCGAGAGAAGAGGCTGTACAAGCCTGGGGTATTTCGTGCACTACGAGGTGTGATGTCCTAACTTTTCGAATTTACCTGTTAATTTTCCTCTCTGAAAAAGAGAAAATAGCCGAGAGTATTTTAATTATTATAAAATTTGTTTTTATAAAAAAAAAAAAAATGTAAAGCACTATTGAAAGTAATTCTTTGTTCCGTAAGGCCACTTTAAAACAGTTACTGCTTTCTGCTACTTAAAAACGATTGCTATTGCGCCATTATCCAATTGAATTTTCCTCATTACCTTTATAGTACCGAGAAAAGTCGTCCTGAATATCAAAGAGAGAAGTTCTTCAAAATAGCGAATCGCGCTTAAAAACAAAGGGGGCGCTTAGGGCGCACAAGAAGCGAGGATAAAGGCAGGAGGGCCCGAGCGAAAATAAACATGCAGTTTATCTATAATTTGAAGCTTAAAGCCGGCTTAACGACGCTCTCGCGATCCGCGGGCGGTCGACGCGTTTGTAGGGCTACTAATTAGCGCGCCAGCGCCGTTTCGAGTCGTAGAAATGCGTTTCCGATGCTTTACGCGCGCCGTTAAGTATGAATTACGAGGCGGTCTTCGGCAAAATCGCCGGGCGACGCGACTCCTCGTCGTCGGCGCTTCAAATGATCGTCGCCCCGCATGTGTGTGCTTAGCCGGGGCCGCGGAAGCCGCTCGAACGGCACAAGGACTCGGCATTGAGAATTGGCATGTGTTTAAGTTGCGTATTACGGCCGCTTGATTCTATAGCTTTAGCGAGGGAAAGCCTTACTTTGTTTTCATTGCGAAGGACTATGATTTCTTGCGATCTTTAAAAGGCTCGGCTGGATGGATGAATTTTCTTCTTGGGGGTTGGCCGAATGTAAATACCTACTTGACTGCAAGGATTTATCTTGCCTGATTGTTCATAAATTGTTTTCATTAAAGAAAAAGTTTCAGAATTGATAAAACAAGCAATTTGTAATGCTAACTAGTAAACTTGTTCAAGATTTTTATTACTATGCTAATGCTAATAAGTAGTAATTACTAACATTTTCCATTATTTAGAATTATTATTTATTAAGTAGTAGATTAATTATTGTCAATTACTCGCTATTTATTTATGAATTATAGTTATACAATTTTTGTCACCTTATATCGATAAATATAATTTTTACTTTAAGTTTGAAGTGACTTAGAAGCTGATAACCCAATAATATTATAAGCAATAATAGTCAGTAATCTTATCTCTATTTTTTCAAACTTATAAAAACATTAGTGTTTAATATAGAAGCATTTTCATATAGATCTTTCTATACGGTTGATTAACTCTAGATTTTTATGAAATAACGCATAAGACAAGTGAGTTAGTGGGACTAATTCAGCTTGCAAAAAACCGTAATTGCTTAAAAAACAGAGAAGCAAAAATTTTTAAAGTCGTTACTTAAAAGACAAGATAGCACTTGATAAGCGAGATTATAGTGTTCTCCTTGGCAAAAGAATGAAATTCGCGGACAAACGGAACGAAAGCTAGGGCAACGCGAAAGACTCCCCGGGAAAGATCCGAACAATGTTCGCGGTTTTTTGCGAGCGCGGGCATTTTTTTCCAAGCCAGAGCGAGAGAGGCGTCGCGCGTTAATTCGCGCCCGAAGCGCCGCGCAACCTCCTCGCGTTTCGCTCGACGCAAGCGCCCTCGGCCGCAACGTGTTATTACACGGAATAAACGTCATTACGCTCGAACGCGGACGCTCGGTGTGCCGTCGGAGGAAGCTATAAAAATGGCCCGAGTTTGAGCACGGGGGTTCTCCTCGCTTTACTGCAGGGAGTGGTTGCTGCGTCGCGTTCCGCCGCGCCGATACTATCTCCCGGCGAATTTTTCTTCTGGTCTAAAGTATTTCTTTTTTTAGGCTTTTAACGCGCGATTTGTACCATTTATCGGAGAAAAACTTTTGCGACTCTGCTTTTGTTATGTTAAAATTATAATCAATCGAACATTTTGAGAGGAATGAGGAGCTCCTGGAGACGAAATATAAGGAATTTTTAATCGTTATAATCAATATTTTTGTTTATTATTTAAGAAAAAAAAGTTTTATTATGTACGAGAAATTAGTGTATAAAGAAAGGGGCTATCATAGTACACTATTTCTATAAAGAGCATTCCTTTAAGCTTTATTCGAATGCAAGACTCTTATATGTTACAGTATGCACACTGATAATAGGTACAAATAGTAGTCTTTTATTCGGTGCTTTAAAAAAGTAATATTTGTCATAATTACTATAAAGATTGTAAAAAATCTGTTTAATTTAAAATTAATTAACGATTTGGTGTTCAAATGCATTCAGCATCATCTTCAATTTATTTCGATTAATTACTTTCTGAAACTTTCGTGCAGTCGCTTCATCCGCGCCGATAAACGAAACCATCCGTTTCCAGGCGGGCGTCCCGCTCTTAATGAATCCCCATACATCAGCCATAAAAGAAACACCTCGCAATCGTTTCCGAGACAATTTTTACCTCGCAATTATCCCCTTCGCAAACATACCATTTAAAACTTTCGAAACTTTGATCGCCGCTACGGTGCATTGGCTTCCGAGCTCATGATCCGAGCGATCGATTATCCGATATAATAATACCCGACTTAGCGTGCGTGCATCAGGAATGACGTATACATACCGGTATTCCCCCGTCGAACCGATTTCCATGGAATTCGGCGATTTATCGATTCGCTCTCGAATTCGCCCGCCGCGCGACACCTGCTATAAGGTGATATTTGTTAGTGGTCCGTTTGCCGAGAGGGTGGGGGGATTAAAGGAGGGAAGAGGGGGGGGAGAAGAAGAGGAAAAAAATGGCACGTCAGGGCGCCCGGCGCGAGAGCGCGTCACGCCCCTTGGCGCAATTACGCGGCGACGCGATTGGCGAATTGCCACGATCGAGAAAGCTCTGCCCCGAAATTTCACCCTTGATTTATCGAGGCGCTTTGTTTTTACTGGGTCACGGCAGACCGGAATTTTGAAGTTCACGCCGCGATCTGGGTGTCGCAGGGTTTTTGCGCGGCTTTTTATCGGAAGGGTGCGCTGCATTGGTGCACCTCGAAAGATTGATGAATAATATGATGAATAGATCACTAAAGTTTCTAAATGTAATTTCATTAAGTAAGGATTTAATTTTTGTCAATAATCGGTTTTTAAATTAATATGTATACATAACTTCGAATTTAAATAGAAAGTATATACGAAAAATATATAATTATACATTAAATTAATTATAATAAATTGACGGATAAATTGCCGCGAGGCCTTGTTTACATTTCAGTCGATTAATCCAGCTCGTGCTCTCGGCGCAAGAATAAAAATGATCAATTAAAAATTAAAAGGGCATACATCATCGCACGTAATTGAACTTAAACTTGGACGTTGACGCGCGACACCGTGCCACCCGGCGATTTATATACAAAAATTACGAAAATTAACGAGCTCGCGTAACGTTCGTGAAAAAAAATGTCGATTAATAACTTCTCGGTGGGGCCGGTAATGAACGAGCAACGGGGTCGCATTTCATTATCAAAATAAAACTGTCCCTTTTTTACGCGAAGACGTGCACGCGGGAAGGTAACGGGTCGTCCGCTGCGTGGACCATCGATTCCGCCTTAGCTGCAAGATTAATTTCATGCTTAATGAATGTGTCATCCGTTTGGAGGAACGCCGTAAGGCAGCTGTAAAGACCCAAGCTCATACTTTGCAAGCGTCTATCGGTAGCACTAACACAATATGAATTTTTTTTTGTTGTAAATGTGATTAAATAGTATACTAAAAACCGAGAACAATATTATTTGAAATTAGCGGATTGAAACGTACTAATAAAGACATTATGCATTTCATAATAAGTTGTTCCTTTGAAACACTTTTTTTTTAATCAAGTTAATAATCTTCTTTTATCTATTAAATATGTTTTATCATCGTCAAAATTCGTTTTAATGTATACCTAACGATCTCGAACGAATAAGCGAATTACATTACTAAATCAAATTTAATTGCAAGCTGGAAATTTTCAAAAGAATTGCCTGAGCGCAGTATATAAGATCGCCGAGAAAGCATCTTCGAAACGTAACCCACCACTTTCATTAAAAATCTTGTACTTATTAAACTGTCTGGTCAAGCGCTCATTCAGTACGTCCTCGCTACCATCATCCGCAATCGTACCCACACGCGGTGACTTTTATCACTCGCGACTCACATGACTCGGCGTAAATTCTCGTAACGTAATTTTGGGCCACGATAAAGCAGCGCGTTTAAAGAGCCGAATAATAAAACACGACGCATTTTTCTCAGTCGTAAATCCGCGTCTGACTCTGTCTCTCTCGGCGTCGTAGAGGCGCAATCGCGCCGACTTTTAAGGAGCGCGCGCGCCGCGGCCACGACACCTAGCTGAAATTCCGCACAATAACTTTAATTGCGCGTACGAAGCGCGTCCCGGCAATTTTGAAACTCGCGCAATTTTCAACGAGCGCCTCTTAAGAGCGGCGTAATGCATCGTTTAAGCCGCGAGTTTGTTTCTTTCATTAAAGCCCCCGGGGTCATTTAAATGTTTTGCTTTTTCAAGAGCGACGAGGAGTTCCGGCCCTCGAGCGCGATCCCGGTACCGTTTCTGCAACGCCGGTGTGGAAAGAATTACGCTGCGGACTTTTTCTTTAATTGAGATCATTTTTTTTCTCGCGCTGTATTAATTGAGTAATTATACAGGTTGTATTTTTCATTTGCTGGGCTTTATTGTTATGGGTCACTCTTTTATTACACGTGTAAACTCTTTCGGTGCAATAATTGCGTGAATTATTAGTACTACCTGATGTAAATGGGTTATTTTAAACGTTTGTTATTTCAGAGTTTGCAGGTGTAGTGTTTCGAGAATTTCATGAAATAGTTTGTAATTTCGAATTCACAATATTATTTTGTTTAAGCATACTAAGGACACAGTGTATTAATTAATTCACGAACTATAAAAATGGAAAAGATTACACAAACGATAGATCTGATAAGCGTATAATTGTGTGGTAGATGTTTGAAACGCGTTTCTACAACGTTTCTTCTTGTTATTTAAAGGAGCATTTGTTTAAAACATGTATTATTATATTTATTTAAACATATGCAGATTTTATGTTACCATGTTCCATGGATGCATGAGTTGCTTCATTCACTTATAGTCATTGTGGTTTGTCGGTTCTCTCTGAGTTTTATTTAATTTTTTCACCGAACAAAAAAAAAATATCAGTAGCTGATGATTAAAAAGTAGTGTTCTAAATTATAAAACCAACAAAAAGAGCTGATTATTTTAAAAAGTTGTAGATAACGAGGTAAAAGAATGATTGCATAATTGACCTTCGATATTGTTGACCTACATATTAAAAATTAATTTTTTATCATGCCAGAAATAATACAATTATATCGAAAAATATTTAAATCAAAGTTTAAGTTTAATACAACAAATTCTTCTCGCATAGATTCGTACTTGCGTTCAGACTATATGAACCAGCATTTACATTGCATTCAGAAATTTATCTTCCATCAATTACATTAAATTTTCTTTTCTTTACATTGTTATCGATAAACATCAGCAGTACTTTAGTCGCATCTGCCTCGGTAAGCCCCTACACAGTTTCCCTGCACACGCAGCAATCAAACCATTGAGTAAAACGAGGCGACACCCGTAGCGCGCTTTGGTCTCGGCCTCGTCCTCTAATCTGTCGGAGAAAAGAACGTCTCGTCAGCGCCGGCTTTTTTTATCATCATGTCGACTCGAGTTCGCCTCGGCGACCGAGGGTCAACGGACCTCCAGTGTCACGCAGTCGCCGCAAACGCGAGTAACAGCCGTGAATGCTCGAGTTTAAAAAATGAGCTGCACGTGAGATCGATAGAAAACTTGCATTAATAATTTTTGTCACAACGCGGATGCTCTAAAGAACGCAGGATTTTTTTGTGAATTAATCTCGATATAATATATGAAAAAATAGTTTGACAATAAAATGTGAATGAAAATACTTTAATTTTTTTTTAGTTTTGCTGTTTGTGGAATTTTCTCGGCGCTCGGATCACTGCGATAAATACTCACCTGATTTTAACCATTCAGGTGGACTATGAAAAATATTTAGGTACAGTCGTAACACGTGACTGGCTATAATTATTGTCTAGAGTAGGTTAATGATACTTTACTAAAAATTATATAGAGTAGCGGTAGTCAAAATACTAAATTTTCATATTCGATATTTTTTAATGAGAAGTATTATTTCTGCTATAATCCTCAATGTAGAAAGGAAAAATGTGTGCGTGTCTTTAGCACTAAGAAAAAATGAAAATACACAGATTGATATCAAGAAATACGTATAATTCTTATGCAAGATTTCCCTTCGAATTGTCAAACATTAAACAACAAATTGTCTGACATTAAAAAAAGTTACCAGTACGAAGTACAACCTTTCTCACATGCTTCAGACTTTCCCCAAGCTATTTGCTACTTCCGCGGTCTCACGTAAAAAAATACGGCTTATATTACTTGCCGCCCGTGTGCGTACAATGTACCCTCATTAAATCGCCAAGCCTCTCGTTCGCGTAGAAGATGCTGCTGTCAATCGCGTTTAAAAGAAAAAAAAAAGAAAAAATATACATGTGCGTACTGTACAGTTGAAAGAAAAAAAGGCTGAATCCTCGCGTCGCACGTGAATTTCTCTCTAATGTCTTGTCGGCGCAGGCAAAAGGCAGTAGCGCCGGCTCTAACCGAGTGACAAATCGTTACATTGACCATCGATTCCTCTTTCTCGGCTCTATCTTGCGGCCGAGCGATGCGCGCGGGTCTATCGAACGTAAATAATTGAAAGTAGCGCGGCGTTGCTTGCGGGTTATTCATTACCGCACTGTCGGTTGAAAAGAGGCGCTTCCTTTATTCCTCCGAAAAAAAAAACGATTTTTGACGCCCATACCAATCGACGCAGAATTGAACGGGGGCCTTATTCTGTAAGCTTAGCGAGCGCGTTATTAGTCTGAATTTACGCAATTTTGTATAACTTATATATCTATATTGTTAGCATCAACTCCATTTAACGCGGTCGCTAAGCTTACAGAATAAGGCCCCGGGAAATATTTTGGTTTGTATGCCAAGAATGTTTATTAATAGAAATCACATTTTCACTTTTTAAACTTTGTCGATAGCCTATAAAAATTGCGAATAAGTGTTTTACTAATTAATCTATAAGTAGATTGTACCTCAGCTATCACAAAGTCTACTACAAAGAAAATATTGAGTTACGAAACCTCCACCCCTGCAATACATTTCCACCTATAATGCACTAAAAAAAAAACGCAGTCTCATGGGGGTAACGGAAGCCACGGCCGCAGGCACAACTGCGATCGAGGTCCCCCGCGTGTGGTCTCGTGCACGCGCGTTCGCGGAAAAATGTTAATGTTTAATGGGTCGTCAGCGAGGCCTAGCGCGGCGCGCGAAGGAAAATCGTCGCCCGTGTATTAGTTATGGAGCGTCGGCTTTTTGCGGTCGTTTATGCTCTTACGCTCGAGCACACGCGCGCGGCGGACCCGCTGTTTTGCGCGCCGGCGGTAATGTCCGCGACATTAGTCCGCAGCAGTTGGTCTACGGCTCTCTCCCTTTTTTTCTCGTACATATAGCCCGTGTTCCCCCGCGGAGCGTGCCGCGAATTGTCCCCGGGAAAATCGATGGAATAACTCACGCCATTGCACGAGGTAGCTTCGGTGCGCTGGAGGAAAACGATGAGGGAATTTTACATAACATGATTGTTTCTTTTTTTTTTCTTGCATCGCTGCAAAAGATTTTATGTTTTGGAGTTTTTAAATTCGTGACTGATCAGTTGTGCGACTAGAATGAAGCGATTAATCGCGATTGTGTTGTTTGCTCAGAATACGGAAACTGGACGTATTTTCTCGTATGCGCCTCTGAAATTTTCTGCATTATCATTTTACACGAGAACACATCACGAACATCGTGTAATCCGCTTCAAACAATCGATGTTAATTAAAAAGTATGATGGCTGGAAATCTCGACACAAAGCGAGGAGAAAACAAGACAATTTCCTAAGCTTCGGTCTAAATCAATTCCCATTTGCCAATGGTTAATAATTAACCAAAAAAATGACCTACGAGGCTGCGTTACAAATATCTATACGTCTCATGCTCATGTGCTGCAACTCTTGCCAGAGGCGCTCGTGCCGAGGAATAAATTAAGGGTTCCTCGGTCCTCGCATTTTTTCCGACAACTTCTGCCGACTAGAGGGTCGGTAAATATTGACGAGGAGACTCGAGGAAAAGTGCTTCGTTCGCCACCGTCGCCTCCCAGGGAAGTGTGCGCGCATGGCAGCCCTGGACGACCTTGTCGCTTCCGGTTTGCGGTCGGCCGACTTGCGTAACTGCGCACTCGACGACGCGTGTTCAAGAGGGACCTTTCGGATCCTTGACGTGAATGACCGAGGGTTTCATATTTTTCAAAAGCGAGTGCTTTTTTAGGACGTATCTATTACGGGATTAGTGCACTCGATAGGATTACGCATAGGTGCTATTGATTATGTTTTTTTAAGAACGTTTTTCTTGTTGAGTAATGCACGAAAAATTAGCTATTTTATTGAAAGATATTATTTCGAAAAATGTTATTTTCATTTATTATTATTTTTTTTTCTTCTCATAACTTACAGTGACGATCCATTCTTTTCGAATTCGAGTTCGCGTTTGCTTGTTTTGATATGACACTTTATCGATTACTCACAGATATAAAGTACTTATTTTTAACCGAAGTATATAAAAAAACGTCTTATTAATAATTCGAGTAAAATTTTCTGACTAATATTCTTAAAGAAAAAATAGCTAAAGCGTGTTTTTCTCCAAAATATCTCTCCTTTCCCGTCAAAAGCCAGCCATATAATGGAATGCAGCGGACGCGGCCGGAAAGTGCGAACCTCGAGGGGCTTCGCCTGTCGGCGTAAGGACGGTCCCGCGCGTGGCCACGCGCGCCGATCGGGCGAAGATAGCCGGCCGCGAGCGAGACGGGCCGACGGATACAAGGTGGGCGTATGCCCCACCGGCCGGATACGGCTCGCCGGAAGTCGCGGGGGGGAATCGCTCGGTCTGCCACCGACACGCACCGCGGTTCGCCTCTCCTCGAGACGTGCACGCGCCTCGCTCTGCGGGAACCGAGCGACGTCAGCTACGCGATGCACGGAGTCTGCGGCTCTCCGATCTCCTGCCTCGCTGGCCACTCAAGCCGTGTGTCTTAATTGGCTGACGGTTCGAGCCGACTTGAGCGGTGCGAACGGAATTGTTTTGTAAAATTTCTTATGTCGTTTTATCAACTTTGGGTATCATGAAAACTGATGCTGTTATGTGAGAGAAAAATATTTATAACGCAATTATAAATATTTATTTAATATGAATTTCTTTGGAATTAAGGAATTTGAAGCAATTTTTTTTTTTTTTTAAAGAAAACTATTCTGCATGTGGACTTTCATTGAAACTTAAATTGCGAATTATTTGTATGAGAATCTCGCATTGCCAATTTTAAGCAAATTTTTAATTAAACTTTTAGCAAAGAACGTGTTTACATGTCATTGTGGATTGTTAATTAAAATTTTTATTACATAGAAGGAATAACTCGTTTCTGATATATTCAATTTATGCTTTAAATCAGTACAAAGTAAGCTATTTTCTCTAATTGTACCTCTCGGTTGCATTTAAAGTTTTTACGCACTCACGTTCGACCAGTTTCATTTAGTTGATTCTTAAGTAGTTAAAGTACGTCATCAGCCCGCAAGAAAGCTGTTATCTGACGTTTCGTACCGGTTGATCGTTTAGTCACTTTAATTATTACGCTTAATGCGTTTGCTTCTTTAATAATCTTTAACATAAGTATATTGAAAACTGCACTTTCGTTAAGTAATTTTTTTTCACTAAAAAAGCTCATTAAAGACATTAACTGGTACATTTTATAAGGCACCATTATCATTTCGTTTGATAAGAATATTTTGGAAAAATTCGTAGATACCATCGTATGAAAAAATAGTACGTAATAATAGTAAACTTTACCAGATTATCATTCTGTGACAAAATTACGATGCTGTAAAATTTAGTAACGGATTTCTCTTAGTGGATATTATGCCGATGCACCTATTATTCAGGAAAAAGAATGTGAAAGAACCGGAGTGCCATCCCAGAGTTCGCACAAAAAATTCGAAGATCGATACTCCAAAGGCGAAATTGTGCGCGGCTGGTTTCTTCCGCCTGGCCGTGCGCGAAATTTATGTACAGCTGGCGGTCGAATATGCGCCTGGCGGTTGAGAAATGGAGCAAGCGCCGGAGCGACCCTTATCTCGAGGACCGGTGAAATCCGAATCGGTCGCTGAAATATTTACGTGTGTTAAGATCGATGGATGCCATTATACTTACAACCTTTTATTTTTTCGCGATACTCTTTTATCTCTCTTTAAAGCTCCCAGGATTTGTTTCAGATACACTAACTGCATACCTCGCATTGTTATGAATATATCTTCAATATTTTGCATTTACCTAATTCTTTTCTTCCTTTTTTTAAGAAAAAAGAATTCATAGGGTAAAATCTTCGGCTATTGTGGATCGTTTAAGTACGAGCTTTAATCTTCTGCTGCAATATTTGCAGAACTAAAGTAGGTTATCGAGACGCCAGTTACTGTGCATCATGTACTTACAGCTAAACAAATTTCAGATCCTATCTACTGTGCCTGAATTATATGTGACGTCCCGGTAAGGGTCACCGATAAAAGGGGGAAATAAAACTTTTTTCTAGCGCTAGTATGCAGGCAATACGCCTTAATTATCTAAGTAATTTTATGTTAAGTATATTATAAGTGCGAGCAATTTAGCCCAGATGGCGAGAGGCCGAGAGCGCTCGATCAAAACAATAGGAGCGCGCGACTCGTAAACAAAACAACGCTCCATAGTACACATAAGCGAGCGACTTGCGACTGAAAGTATCGCAATTTTATTCCGATCAAAGATATTTGCTGCTCTTCCGGCAGACCATCCGTATGCATCAGGCTTCTCCTTAACACAGAGCCACCTTTGGTTGACTACCGCTTAAAATAATTTCTTAATAAAAAAATAAAATTTCAAAAATCCTACTTCAATCTATAATCACGATGCTGGCAAACAGGCAAATCCTCGGATAACGTGACAGTGTGAAGTAGGTAAAACCGGGGGTAGGGGGAGAGGTGGTCGCTCGCTCTTTGTGTACGCGAGCTAACCGTGGACTTATTGCACCGCACGAAGCGGATCGCCGTAAAGTTTGCCTATCGAATTCGAGATCGAATTGCATCGCGTGTCGCTCGGCTTACGCTCGCGACGCGCTCGCAGGTGTAGATACTGCGATTATATCTGCCCCAGCCTGCGGGGCAAACGGCCTACGCATAGCGAGGCCGCGGACGGTTGACAAAATAATTCGAGGCGGCTTGAATTCCGATCTTCACCGAATGAAAAGCTGGCGCGATTCCGCGCGTGGATACTCCGGGTAAAATAGGCGCGCACGGAGTTTTATTTCTCAATCTATATCGAGCGCGTTTGCACTGTTATTGAAAACAGACTTTTTTTCCAACCGAGCGACGTGCGAGGGGTTAGTCATTCCCTGTAATCGTAAACCATTTTTAAATATGGAAGTGGACTGCCATCGATTTTTAATTTTGAAATCGTAATTATCGATTTTTCCTATACAACGATTATAATGACATGAGTATTGATTATAATTCCTTCAATTGCATTTACCTGAGGCACATTTCCTATATGATCGGATTAGAAGTATGATTTTAAATTTGAAATTCATCATGGGTACAGTAGTTCATAGAATTATAAGTAATTGATTAGCGTACCCAAATTTCTTTTTTACAATATTAATGAAACATTAATAAGAAAGTGTTAAAAATTATATAAAGATTTTTATTGAAATGTAAGCAAATTAATTGATTTTAAATGTCGTACATAAGCTAGCACATCATATATTTAGTAAGTGAAAAATTGCGCGCTGCAAACATTTAGCATGGCCCACTTTTCGCCGCTCCAATAAATTCTAACTTTCGGATGGCCGCACTGGCACTCCGGTACTAAACGCATACTAAACTGCGCAGTGCAGCAGCAATACTGCCGAAGCGGCGAGAGCACACACATGCATATGCACTGTTCATGAAAGCGGAATATATACGCGACTCGCGCCTCGAGACACGCCCTTCTCGCGTGTCGCGCGCGGCATCACGTGGCTTAACCCGCGTCGCGGCTAACGGGCGTCACGATACGCTAATCTAGACGCATAACAAATTTCCAGATGATGGAGTTTACATCAATTTATGTGCTTGCAATGAGGCGTTGGCTAACGCACTTCGGCAGTTACAAGGTTCAATTTTTTTTCCTATTAAATTTATTATGCACATATGCATTTGTCGCTCTTAACCCAAGCATTCGTTTAAAAAAGTGCCTCTATACTTTTTTGATAATTTTTATCATTTTAAGTGCGTTGAATAGAAATGTAGCCTTGGGATTATTGGAAGATATATATACATATAAATATTGTGCGGCCCTGAGCAAGTACGCGCGCATATCCGTCCGACACGGGGAGGGAAAGCTAATCAGGCTCGATCCGATCGGATCTAAGTACAAAGAACGGCGCCGCTAGTTATTCGCGGACGGGCGATTGCGACAGGTGACGTGTCCCCGGGATTTGACGTTTGACCGGGCCCCGTTGACACAATAAACGGTTTGTATTCAAATGCGCCACTTGCGCCACTCACCCCGACACTCCATTGCAATTTGCAATAAGTCGATTCGTCATTATGCGATGCGTTCATTATCGGCGAAACGTGGCCTTGTTTTTTTTTTTGTTATTTTGTTTCTAATCGACGCAGAGTAATAATTTTTGATTGGTATTTCGAAAATGTATGTATATACGATAGGCCTAATCGATAACCCTTTTAAAATTAATAATAGTGCAGTTAGTTGATTTTTTGCAGCGAGACAATTGTTTTGTTTTTATAGAATAATTTATCTAAGTGGGTCACTTTTAATGCCTGTAATTTTCCGAAGATAAAAAAGACCGAGCAGGCATTGCTCGAAAATTTTTTCTCATTTACTCCCTCGTACTTTTATGTAAACAGCACCTACAAGTGTACCTTCAAATTTCTTCTTCTTAAGAAAAAAAAAAAAAGAAAACGATCCTCGCAAAATTTTCGCTGTAGCATGCAGTTAGCGCTGCATGTCTCTTTTCATGCAGTTAATCGTATTTGCTTACAGCTCAACAAATCGTCGACTTGGTAATCAGTCTCGTTCGAAAGCCAGACTGTCATTGCGCAACGGGTGGATCGAGGTAACGCCGTTTTCCTCTCGGAGATCTTCGCGCCCGTGAAAATCCTGCCCTCGCTCAGGCGACCCGTGCATAATATTCACGGCACTTTTTTTTCTCCGCAGCGGAAGAAGCGCGCTTGGTCGTATCGAAACGCGCAAGGCCCCACGGCAGTTGCGTGCGGTCGCCTGACCCCCGCAGGCATGCGCTCCACGTGCGGCGTTGGCTCTTATGCAACGCGACTTCGATCGCGAGCGCGCGCTGCGGCTCCCGCGAAATACGCCATCCATATGAATGGCCTCGTTGACAATATTCCGCTGCGCTTCGCCTCGGTGTTTCCCGGTTTACGGGAGCACCGCGCGCCTCTCTCGCTCCTTCAAATATTTTTCTCCGTTGTGTAATCACCTGTTTACGGCTCGCGGAGTTATCGCTTCGTCGCTGGTAGCCATGCTTATTGTTACTTCTTTCAGGTTCACTGTTTGATGTTTAATTTAGTTTAGTTTTTGAAGCGAGCTTTTGCATCGAGTAAATTTATGTGTTTGCTTGCAAATTCCGTTATTACGAAATTCATGCTCGTTACTGTCATTATTCTTTTTATCGGCATAACACTTACCTGATCCTAGTAATTTGTAGTAATCATAGTCATTTAACGCTATTTCTGAAGTGAATAATTTTAATGACATCCTTTATTTCGTCTGTAAAAAATTAGTACAATAGTTTTAGAATATAATAAAAAACGCAAAGCTCTCAATTACTTAAAAATTAGTTTATACTGATACTTCTGTTTTGATTGGCTTTACAAAATACTATCTCACAATTCAATCAACAATCGTCGTTACGATTCGAAATCTGTCAACTGTCGGAAAAAAATGAAAAAAATTGAATGTTTGCGGACGAAACCAAAGGAAAATGGATGTTTGTGGAGCTTGCGTCAACGGCGCGCGGGCTCGCCACTTGTTCGCTCCGATGGATGCGGACATCACGCGACGGCCCGTCGAAATTCTTCGGCGCAGCGGTGCTGGCTCGCGCGAGTCGTGCCGCCTCCACCGCCGCCCGGCGAGCCACAGCCTTCACCTCGATTCGTCGGTCGTTTCCGCTCTTGGCCAAAGCCACTACTCCGACTCTCTTTTTCTCGCTCTAAGCTTTGCTTCTTTTCTTTTTAACAATTTTATTTTGTTATGTTTTTCCTTTTGTCGCTGATATGTTTATTCTATTTGACGCGATTATTTTATAGTTTAGTTATGTAAGTTCGAAAGAATTTTTCTTATTTTTTTTTCGTGACAAACTTTACTATGTTGTTTTTAAGTTTCTTTCTCTTTTCGTGTTTCAGGTGAGTAGCGAGTAACATCGTATTTTCAAAGTATCCGCAATTACGTAAGTTTGTTTGCAATTCAACTTATAAATAGCTGGGAGCTTAATAATTATGTCATTAGCGATTATGCATAATGCACGTGCGATCGTAACATTCATGAATTTCAAGTTTCAGTCTACTTTAGCAGCCTCGCATCAAAAGTTTTAACCGCAAACAATTTCTCTTCGGTATTAATTATTTAATAGACAAAAGCACAAACTAAAATTGTACACCGCCACTTTCGAAACCGTCTCTTTAATTCAATAAGAAACTTCAATTTCGCATTAAGCGCGCATAATTGAAATTCAACTTTGCCACGGCGAAAACGGTCCGCTTAATAGCGTGCGCTCACGACTGACATCCGTCCCCTACATTACCCGCACACACACACGCAGACACGTAGACTCATGCACTCGCTTGCGCTCGATCAATCTTTCGTCCTCCACCGCCTCGCGACTGCATCGGCGCTTGCGCCAGACGATCCCGGGGTATCGGCTCTTATCAGCGCCGTGAGTGCGCTCCACCTCGTTGCCGCGCACGCGCACACGTGACGGACGTTATCGCCGCCCGATTTTTCCTCCATGCGGCAGCTGACTTTTGTTTACATTCTTCAAGAGCTTGCCGTTTCGCGCGACTACACTGATTTATCGTAGCTCACCGACGAGCGTTGCAGCTATTTTTATTTTTTATTTTTTGCGGTTGTGATATAACGCACAACTAGTTTTTTGTGCGAATCGCAGTATACGCGCATGGAGAGTATTTATAGGTGGAAAATATTACTATGTGACTTTAACAATATTCCAATCAAGTGATCCTATCTTTACTGAAATTTTATTTATTTATTTAATGGTTTAATAGACTGTAAGTCCTGCGCATACAATAAGTTTTAGAAAAATATGAAAATTTTTTAGAAGAAACAGATTTTTGTCAGGGTTTTTGTCAAGATTAGAGTTGTAGTAATTTTTGCAAGAAATGAAATTCAATTTGATGAAAAATAATTTCTCTGTGCGGCAGTGATGATTTGGTTTGATTTGCATTTGATTAGGTTATTGTCTACATCGTTCACGAATTTGTGTCAATGTAAGCTCATTGTTGTACGAAGGAGACTGATGTTTAGCGAGGGAAGTGTAGAATAAAATGCGAAATTTCGTTAGTTTTTTTTCCGTTACTTTAAATCTTTGCAAATTTGTTTTTTACGTAAATATTAAAAATCTATGTTTTGTCACTTAAAATAAACAATTATGCACTTTCTCTAGTAGGCTTCCAGAATAAGATATGCATCTCTGACATAAAACAATATATTTAAAATACTTCGATAATAATTGTGCAAAAATATCTGATTACGTTACCAGAATCCCACATTGTTACCAAGAGGAATAAAATACACTTGTCATCTGTGCTTGTACACAATCTCAATCGCCCGCCCATCAAAACATCACCGATATATCAAATCGAAATAAATTACCGTAGACAAACACATCCTATCAAAAGTCCACGATGTAGGTCGTACAGCAAAGTATCCCATTAATCGAACAATGTCACCACACTATATATAAAACGCCACGCGTTGCTCTATTTTCCTAGACAGCCTCCGCATCCGTAAGTCCAATTCGACTGCTTCTGAAGTATTTTCTTTGACAGTTCGTGCAGTCTTCAAACAAAACATTAAAAAAAAAATATCACTGGCCGGCCGACTAACGAAACATCCTCGGCACACGCGACGCACTCGAGCAATAGCCCCGGCGCGACCGCTGGACCTTGACTCAATCTTTCCGTCCGAGAGACGTCGGGTACCGATACAACGCCGGGACGACCTTGCCTCCGCGATATGATCGTTAAAGCGAATCGCCCGCGGAGAACAAAGGGAGAGAGGGCCCGGATCAATGCACCTGCCAACCGCTACCAGGCACTTGCACTTTTCCAAAGGCTCCGGTGCATCGATGATTAACGAAGACAGGATCAAGTTGATTTTATTGCAATCGATTAGTCTGTTCTATGCATGGGAATTTAGGTGGATGATGTTGCAAGTTTTTATTATTAACAGGATGCAGCAGTATATTTTTTCGAAGGAAGAATATTCACGATGGAAAATATATCGACGGAATATTTATGAGCTTAGGGAGTAATAGTAATACTATTTGTAGGACTTTCATAATTTACATTGATCATTAATTGTTTTGTTTTTCAATACGTGTATGCATTTATTTTGGCTAGTTAACCTTTTTTTGTCTAGAATCGATTTATTGAAATTTAATCGAAACGAGGAACCATCACCTTACTAAATAGTGTCGATCCTTTGATCACAAAAAATACTAGATTATTCTGAAATAAGAAAAGTGTTCGACACCAAACCCGCAATTACGAATAAACCGCAGCCAGTGCAAAAAAAAAAGTCGACCTGGAGGAGAAAAAATAAGTATATAAGTAAAACACAAATCCGTTCGATTGGTAAGCAGCGAGGCGCGAGGAGAGAGAAAGAGAGAAAGAGAGAGATTGAGCTCCCTGGATGGCGCCGGCTTGTATTTATTCCGACAGTCCATAACTCTAGAATCCGTGATTGCCGGTAATTACGCCGGGGTGCGGCTCGGTTCATAATCGACGGGTCGTCGGGAAATCGGACGATGGACCAGGATCTCTCTCCATCTTCATCGCCTTTCGACGGCTTTGGCTTTCTCGAGGCGATTTTTTTTTCTTTATTAAAGAGGAAACTGACGCATTAACCTACGCGTCCGTTTTTGGGTGGAGTCACGGCTTTGAGTGTCCTTTCAAATGCAGAAAGTCCCTTGCACGTAAATTGGGCTCGTTAATTTTCCGATTCGCGTGCTGTAAATGACCGCTAATTGAGAACGGGATGGGCAATATGCTCAGGTGGATCGGTCTTTTATGGGATCGAAGGTGTTACCTCGCGTTGGAATTTTAAGCGGTGTAATTTGTTTTGACAAATTGTATCTTCGATTTGTAACCGGTAATTTCGTGGGATTGAATAAGTTACTGTAAGTGCAATATTTTATTTAATTAGGGGTACTTAATATTGCGAACAGTGTATCAAAATACGTTTCACGTTGTAGTAAAATATATAAGTAATTAAGTGTAATTGATCTGAAAGAAGTTTTAAATGACAAACAATTACAAATGAAAATAAAGTTAACAAAGGCAGAAGCTAAGCATCATATTTTTAAGCGGTCTAAGAAAAATTCTAGGAAAGCAAGAAATTAGGTCGAATATCAGTTCGTACTCATGTCAAACTTATATTGAATTTTTGAGGAACTCTTTATCTCCAATTTCGTAATCACGTAGCGCCCTCGATACGTGTAACCTCCAATTATACGCATCTCTTGTGAAATTTTTGAAAAAAAAAAAAAAAATAAACTCCAAGCAAAACAATATTTCTCAAGCACATCCTTAAACACGCAACGGTGCCATACTATAGACCTTTTAATCGAAGATTGATCTGTTGACTCCAGTCATTAGTAGAAGAAAGAAAACAAATCTTAAAGAGGTGTATCTTTTTATCTTCCTTGTATAAAAAATTGAAAAGAATGATGGCGAAATTTATCTATAAATAGACAAATAGCAGTTTACGAAATAGTTTTTTAAGTTTTTTTTTTTAATTAAAATGAAATTTTTGTAATTTGAATAGATATTTCAAATTTCGTAATTTGTTTGAATTTTAAGTGAATGATTTCGTTCAATTTCGTTGACATCATTCGAGAAATATTAAAAAAACTAATTGTCCTAGTGAAAAAAATAAAAATAAATATTTCACCAGACTCACAAGATGCGTAGGGACCACCTTTTAATTTCCAGAGCATTTATGGTCTAAAAGCTGTTCCCCCAAAGAGGATTCGAAAAATTTGCTGCTGTACAGTGGAGTTGCGGTGAGTTACTCCATTTTGCTCGTGAAACGCTAATTCGATACAATTTGTCGAAACCAGTTTTGATTCTGCCATTTATATCGGCCGGGACAGAAGGCGAGGGCGCAGCTTAGCCTACTATTTCAGGTGGGTTCTCGACTTTTTCTTCCATTTACTGTAGATTTTGGACACCGGGTCTCTCTTCTGAGACGTTTCTCTGCTGGATTTCGGCATTGAATTTGGACGGATGTCGGAGGTGGTATTTCCAGTGATACAGGGGAAATTAATTTTACCTTCTGCAATTTTCTTTTTTCATCGCCCAAAAAATATAAATTGAAATAATTTAACAATTTTTTCTGCCTTTAAAATTAATTTCCGAGAATCAAATAAATTAACTATAATAAATGAATCGCTTCTTTTTTTCAAAAAGAAATTTAATTGAATGATTTTTCTTAAAAAAAAAAGAGACAAACCACGTCCACTTAATCTCGCGTGCGCGTGAAAAAAAGGAACAGATATTGGGCGATTCGGCGGGGCAGCGAAGCGAGTCGAAGGTGAATGGCGGGCGTGGCGCCGTGACGCGCGAGATAGCGGGGGTCTGGTTCGAGGTGCATCCTGCCGATCGCCACTTTCTTCTTCGTCGGGCCTCTTTCGCATGGGGACCCCTCGGACCGAAGCAGCCAAGGCTGCCGAAGTCGCTACATTTCGGCGGTTCGCTTTTTTTCTCGTCCGCTCCGAGCTTGACCATGAGGCTACCTGTCGGTCGATCCCTGATGCTTCCTATCGATAAGCTTTTGATGCTAAACATAACGCGTTTCCGAGTAAGGTGCTGTGGATTTATATATTTTTTATTAAAGAATTAATTGTACGTCTGGCACAATAATTAATCTTATTCGTTGCTTCGTTTCCTTTTTTTCTTTTCATATTCTTTCCTGTCTTATTTTGAAGTATGGCATCTGTTGATCTGTAAATGATTACAATTCGAAACAATCGCACATATGTGTAATAGGTTACCATTTGGTACTCCGGGTAGAAAAAAAAAATGTTTAAATATTTCTTTTTTGTACTGAACTTACTCCATATAACATTCAATTAAAACACTGTTGTTTTAAGTGCGAAAATACGCAAATTCGATTAAATCGGAAACTTCAGCGATGCGCGATAGAATAACTGCACGTCATTCCTGTTTCCGCCTTACAAAGATTCAACGAGGCTCGAGCAAGCCGCTCGTGTTTGTTTTCTCCAGATTCGTTCGGACTCCTCAAAAAAAAAAAAAAAAAGAAAGAAAAAAACTAAGTGCCTATCCATCGTTAGGAAAATACGAGCGAAACTCGCGCAGCGTAAAGGCGACGGTGCTCGGCGGCGAAGCGTCAATGTGAAGTGCGTAACCTGTAAAATTGTCTCCTAAAAATAACATTCAAATTTAAGAAAATAACCTACGTAAAATTAAACCGTGTCCTTATGCGCAAAAAAGTCTTAAGGAATATAAAAAAAGTCAAGACAACTGAAAATAGAGGAGAGGCATCCAGTGTGGGCTGTATCCCTAAACTAGCAAGGTTCACTGTGAGTTTGAAACTTCTATTTCTAGGTGACGACATTTGCATTTATTTAAGATATCTGTAATAATTTTTATTGTTTTCTTCGCGTAGTACTACTGATTACTGAACTTTACATGTATTTCTTTACTTTGCTTTCGACAAAATTATATTAATTCATTCTTTGATTTGTATAGGTAAATTGTAGTAAAAAGAGAAAATTCTTAAACAATTTTATTAACTGCATCTCGCAATGAATTCCTTAAATTCTAGTAGTTTTCAAAGTTTTATATACCTTTTGAGATAGCCATCGATATTACCTAGAGGTATTTAAGGGCCCGTCGTAAAACGTGCAAATGTTAATATAAGTATGCAGATTTCTTTTCGATAAACTTCATAAAATAAATTTTTATTGAGTAATTCAAATATCGTTAAAATTTCTCGCGAGAGCATCGTTACTGTTTTCGCATGGCGAGGCTCACGCCGGACGTAATAAAAGAGCAAAAGATCTTTTAACCATTATCAAAAGGTAACACGACTTTTTTTTAAAGCGAGAAGACTTTTCAATCGGACGAAAAAAATGAGACGAAGCGGGAGAAAGTACACGGGCAATTGCCGACATAACGGCGCGTAATGATGCCAAAATGCGAAAATGGGTGTGTAAAATCGCCATTTAATGCGTGCCAAACTGTCCTCTTATCGAAGACCCTCCCGAGGAATCGAATGAGTCGAGTGCCGCGTTCGCCGAAATTCTCTTTTCACAGGGGCATTAAAGGCTCGTCGTACTAAAGATATCGCATCCAATATCCTGAATGTTTTACTGTTACGTAATATTAATTGACAAGATAAAAAAAGACAACAATCAAATAAGGAATTAAAACATCCCCAGTCGCTTTCAAGTGCAATTATAGATCTAGAAAGTGTACTCTAAAAATTGATAGATCACCCAACCAATAAAAAGCAAGCTTGGATTAAGACAGTAAGTGATTGACAATAGAAGCTTAAATTACACATCGCCCTGTGTGGTCCCGCCTCTCCAGCCGCCTGAAAGCGTCTCATTACAGGTACCATAATTAGACGGAAAAATTGATAAACTCTCCCACGGCAGTGGCGAGTGTGCGCAGTAATCGTGAATTTCAACCGAAAGGCGTCTCTAGGAAGCGCCGGAAGGCCCGGCTTGCTTTTGATAACGGAGCGAAGCGCGAGGCCGCTGCAGAAAAAAAAAGTCGCGACTCACGACTGCTTGCCGTGCGGAACGCGTCCCTACATGAGCGGGAGAGATCCCAGAGCTTGCCCACTCCCGGAGTTCCGCGGCCGGAAAAATATGGCTGATAGGCGCGGTAGGTACTAATTTAATAATCTTCATTAACTGGCACCAGCGCCTCGCGGAAAGGGAAGTGTGAGCGGCCAAGGGAGTCGGAAAAAAGTGTATTTTTTTTTCTTGCTCGAGAGTACAGTTATTATGCTCTAAAAAAGTTGATCTGTTGGTGCGAACAATTGCGCAGATGTTAATTAGAGGGCAGTATTTATTTCACGCACACTAAATACATCAATTTTTAAAATCGTGCACAAATTTTTTTGTAATAATCAGGATAAGAGATTGATCTTTTAATAGGTTGAAAGGTGTAGAAGGGTAATTAAAATTTAACTTAATTAAATTGTTAGCCTTATAAGATTGTTATGTAGACAAGTATACTATAGGAAACTAAAAAACTTATTCTTAAATAAAAAATTTAAACGGTATAATTATTAGATAAATATAGGAACCATAGTTCTAAGCGGATATAAAAGCGATAAGGACAAATGATACACTATATCTACGAAAAATAAAGCGGACGAATGTATAGTATAGCGCGTGCGAGACTGCTCTAGCCAGCAGAAAGAAACGGCAGACTGTTTGCTCATTAGACCGGATAATTGTAGGTTGGGCCGAACTCACAGCTCGGCTAACCCAACTTCTCCTTACTTCACTTCTGCCCCGGTCTCTTTTCTCCACTTGTCTCGCCGTTCCCGTCTTACCAGCTCCTCTGCCCTCGAGCTATTGTTCGACGACTCTCTTCCGTTCGCTTCTCGCGACGCCGCACAAAATGACCCTCTCAGGAGGCAACTTCAAATTACAATCGCATTTTAATCTTATTCAGAGTCTATTTTTCAGTTGCAAATTTCACACCGATTAATCGCCTGCAAGATTCGGTATTTTCAAAAATAAAATAATTTTCTTTTTAAATATAAAGAAAAATTAATCAAACGCGGAGAATCTTAATAATGATTCGAATATTAAAGTATTTTGTAAATAAATTAATTTACATATCGATTCATTTATTTAGTTTATTTTAAGTAGATGTCTACACTGAGAAAAAAATATAGTAACAGTTACTAGAAAGTTACTAGATTTTCTAGTAACATATGGCGCACACTAGAA
>JAWWEN010000001.1:14773044-14787332 GCA_035582955.1 Sycophila texana
ACTGTTTTTCAGTCAAAAGTATGTCACTGCTTTGAAATTCAGTGGGATTTCACTGGATTAAATTTAGAGGGTAGAATATTACTTATGTACATTATATTGTATCCACTTGGTTAATAATGTACGAATTATACACAGGAAGTTGTATAAATAACTTAATTATGTCTACTACATTTTATTTTCTTACTTTTCGTCCTTATAATTATTTTTATAAAAAAACACTACTTAACGATCGATACACAATCATCTACTATAGAAATATGAATTGCAATAGAATAATATTGGACAACCCTGCGGTTATTTATACATAAAGGTCCATCACGAGAGTAAATAAATTAAAGCACCCAATCAAATTAAACATTTAAATGGCAATCAGCATATCGTATATGCATAATTGGTTAATTCATCGCAGCCTGCAAAAAAAAAAAAAAAAAAAAAAAACGGAACAGTCGACTGACGTACGTGTCCGGGGCGTCTGCGCGGCTTTTTCTCCCGCCCCGCCGAGCCGTCGGTGCCTAAGCATCAAACTTCGCGATTCGATTCACGCCGATCAAGTTTCTCGACCGCCTCCTTTTTACTCCGTTTGATTTACGGCGCGACGCCGCCGCGACGCTTTCGTTCGTTACCTCTTCTTTTTCGCATACTTCTCGCCCCGTCTCTTTCTCCTTTTTACTTTTCATCGGGATCAACTCTGTATACCGGCCGCCGCGAGAAGAGGCACGCAAAGAGAATAATGCGCAGCGTAAAGTAAGGTAAACACTCACTCGTCGCTCGGCGCGGAGATAGTGAGTTTTTTTTTCAAACGCTAATTCGATCGAGCTCGCATATCTAATTGGACACTTTTTTCTCTCGCGCACTCGGGTGAGTTACGACCCAACAAAATTAATTTGATCTCGTTTCGATAAGCTCGCTGACGCGCGCATGCTTTACATATTATTTACATAAGCTTGCTATTTTTAAAGCTTGAATTTAAGCGCGTTTCGCATTTCGTTCGTTAGGAGGGAATTAATAATTTAATTTCTCGGATATATCGCGGAGAAAGGTATTACTATTTTAATTTTACTCTCGGCTATGAGAACAATGTCTAAAATATTTTACGATGAGTTAAAATAAGCGTTCAACTGAAAAGATTACATGTAGTAGTAAAAAAAAAATTCATTTTGGCTCTACCACTAGATAAGATTTACATTATACCAAATACGTCCGATTTTTATGTTAATAAACTTGGATCCGAGAAGGCGCAGCATCTGCCAAATAAATAAAATTTATTTTTATATAAAGAAACTGAGTATTAAACATCTGAGATCACTTTTGACTTCATTCGACTGCATTTCACTCTTACACAATTCAGCAAGATACCGTTATATTTATGAAAAAAAAATCGCGTTTCGTGTTTGTAAAGCAGCTTTCTTCGAGCACTCGGCTATCGCGTTTATGTCAAAGAAAAGAGGTGAGGAAAGAACACGGCCGGTCCTGCGGATAAAAAGTTCTTAAAAACAGGATGACGCGAGACGCGCGTTTATTTTTTAATTGGCCCTTCACGTGTCCGTGTTAAATGCTCATATTCGAGGGGGGTCTGGCGTGCGAATAAATGAGCAACGAAGTTGCGTGAGGCGCTCGAGCGGTCCGGCATATATATCGGGCCCGTGAGCTTGTCGAATTTTCGGCCGATCTTACGGTATCGCTCTAAAGTGCAGCTGTAAAGTTATTTATTCAGTGAATAAAAATGCGAATGAAGGACATTTAGTCGCTTTTAATGCGAGACAGCTTTTTATTGCTTATATTCGCGATAGTTAACGCTAAATTTAATAGCCGTTATTTTATAAGATCTCATTTATTCGTAATTAATTACAGATAAATGCTACAAGGAAGTTGCTATTTTCTCTTTTTTGCACTAAAGTGTGTATAAATATATCGTCATAAATTATTAATTATATATAACTTACAATAACCAACTGAATATGCATCACAATACATAAAATAGGTATTGTAATTTTAGTAGCTTTACAAGATTCAATCGATTTTGACCCACATTTCATAAATGACACAATTACACGTAATATAGGGGCAGTTCAATAGTTTTATATTAAAATCGATAACGTCATGATAGAAATTATAAAGAACAATCAATTCATCTCCAACGTAATATTTTCAGCACTGAATTCCAAAGCAACAGATCGATGCAAAATACCGTCCCGACGGCTACTGAGGTGGAGCCCGTCAAAAATCGCGGCAATTTCATAACTCGATCGTTCTTAAGTCAAATTATGATAACGAGGGCCAGGCGCGTTGACGCCGACAGGTAGCAGTTTTCGTGGTCCACCGGGGGACTCCGAGCGCGCGCATAAGAGCCGTTAACCTGCGAGACCTGTAATTTTCTCGCGGAACCCGCGGGGGCAGGGGGGGCGCGATAATGTTTGCGTAATTACGCGCTTTCGTTACCACGGGGACCCTGACGGGCGTTTGTCAACGAAGGCGTCCGGACTGATTTCGCCGATCATCGTGATTAAGGGCTCCAGAAGGCGAGCTCGTGTTTGTTTTTCGCTCGCAGATTGGGGTTTGGGCTTGTCAGTCGGTGCTCCCTCCCAATCCGTGTAATTCATTTAGACAATTGAGGTTTTGATGAGGTGAAAGGTACGTGCAATTAATCCTGTGTAAATACAGGCTTTTTGGCGGTACATCATTTTTCTTTTTGCGAAGTAACTTGATGAGAATTTTGCGGGAACAGAGGAAATTTTTATGTAAATAAATTAACAATTACGCGTCATTATGTCGTACTTCTGACTTCGTGGCGGTACAAATGAGTATTTATACTTCGCTGTAAGGCTTTAAGTTAACGTACCTTTTTTATACTTCATACGTCATTTTTTTTATCATTTCTAATGACATCGTGTAATAGATAAGTATAAAAAGTGTAAGAATCTTTTTTTCTGAAAAAGAGTTAGTCATAAGAAACTTGCCTCTGGTCGATGGCGACTATATTATCCATCATTTACATTGAAATAAAATAATGTTTCTTTGCGTTATTTCGTGAAGTTAACAAGAGACTCGCAATATAGTTTTGCGGTTAAATGGGCACTAATATTAAGCGCTCTACTCACCGTATCAGATATTCATATTTCCTGAAACTCCTGACTTCGGAATAAGTAAAAGAAGCTCGAAAGCAACCCTCGCGTTATCTTCCATAATTCAATCGCCCGGGGGAGGAGAAGCTCGACTCGCGCTACCTGCGATAATCGAACAGCTCCCTTGCGAAAAAAGCCGTCCGAGGTATCTTCCGGGAAGGCGCAACTTGGAGATAGAGTTTGGCGCGATAAATTAATTAAAATTTATGGCAATTAGAGAGGCGCAGGCGCGAGAGCGAGGTGAGATTGAATTTCACAAAGCGCGAGGAGTCGGACTGACGCGACGGAGTTGGATATCGTCGGCCTCGCGGTCGAGCACTTAATTAACATTTCCGTGTCCTCTGCGGTGGAGTCGCGTGAGGAGGCAGAGGAGGCATATCGCAGCCGGCGGGGCAACGGGGGACGAAAGAAGGAGATATACGGGTAGGCCGCGGACATGGATCGCGACGCTCTTACCTCTTGCTTGCACTTCATTCTTGCGGCCCTCGTTCTGTCCATTCTGCCACCAGCCGTGGAAATATATTTATCTACCTGCTGGTGGCACGGTGTCATAGAGTCACGTGCGGTCTGCCCCGCTATGTGTATGAATTTACGCGATGTGCATTAGGAAGCATTTCAGACTATCAGATGGTATCTGTCCAGATGGAAATGGATAGTTATGGTACGTTCGTTGGAATGTAGAAAAATGGGAAAAGTGAGGCTTTTTATGGAAATAATTTTATGAAGAAAAAAAAAGATTATTTTTGATACACCAAAATATTAAATTTCTTATGTACAAGTTATTTAAATTTCCCGCTCTTTCGGAAGTCAATAATTTATTCAAACAAAAAGTAAACAAGTAGATGTGCAATTTTCAGAAATTAACATCAGTCAATAATTAACGTAAATTCGTATTGAATCCGTGATGTGAAATAATGATTCATAGAAACGGACAAACAGCGCGTAGTGGCCGGGGTCGATCGTCTTTCTCGATTCGACAGTCGGGCAATCTGTTCCGTATAGAAGGGAGAATTTGCGGCGTGGTGTTCTTTGGGCAGCGAGATGCCGCCGTCGCGGAGTCCGAAACATCAGAGCAATAAATATCCGAAGATTATGGTTCTTCTAAGAGTCATGCGATCAGCGTGCATAATGTACAGCGTACAGGACACCGCGGCGTGACTGTACAACTTGATACTCCCGAGATAAGGACGTGGTAGGAAAGTGGGAAAAAGTCTCTTTCCGAAGCTACACTGAGAGACTTAATCACGGCGAGCAAAAAAATGGTAATATTTTTAACCTCCAATCGGGGATGGCTATCAGATTGAACAGAATGATTTTTGTTTTTTTGGAGAAGAATTTTGTCGTTCAGTATGATAGTTGATTTTGATTATTATTTTTTCTGAAATACGATCTATGGAAATTGGTAACGGAATATAAGGAATACAACATTATTGGTTTAATGAAAAAGTGCTGCAGCATAAGTAAACATGCAATGTGATATTTTTTAATTAAAAAATTGAAGAGTTATAAACTCCAAATTAATTAATTCAATAGAGAAATATTTTTTTGCATTTTTATTGCAACCACACTATATTTAATTTTTTATGTTCGATAGTAAAGAAGTAAATCTGTGATGAAACAACACTTTAAAAATTAATCAAAGCCAATTAGTATTAATGGATTGAGGACGCGGCATTCAATAATACAGCGCGACCACATTGCTGCCAGCACGGCAAGAAATAAAATCAACAGAAATAAAATACCTCTTGCATCTATTTTTAGCTATTCCATTAAATATAAAAATCTCCACGCTATTATGGGTCCAGCAATTTTTTACTCTCCGGCGAGACCACTTTAAAATATCACACATCTAAGCAGCATCTCAAACTTTGAAAAGCAATGAATGGCTAGGACGCAGCTTCCGGGATGAGAGATTGTGGCCCCGGCGAGTCCCGCTAATGGGATTAACGAGAATTAGTTTTGACCTCCCGATGTGGCGCGGCTCCCGGACCGCAGGGACTCGAGCGTCTAACGAATATTAGTTACCCGGAGGATGTGGACAATTACTTATCACACGCCCGTAACACCGTGTACTTAATGCGAAGTGGAAATGTTAATGCGCGCCTACTATTTGTCTTTATTTCACGATACTGCGGGGGAATGCCGTAACTACCTATGATTTATGAAATCTTAATTAAGACTTTGATTCGTAAATTGCGCCTTTTTTTATCATACAGCCGTCCTAACGTTAATAATTTTCTTCTCGTGTTTAATCTATTCTGTTTGTATACAATAGGTATAGGGTTCAAAAAAGTAACATATTTTGTGTGTTATAGCAGAATGACATACAATATATTCAACACGCAAGAAATGTGTAAAGAATTAACACACAATCGTGCGTTAATATTGCGCATGCGCTACTTGCTAATCTTCTTTTCTATCATTTACATGACATTAAATGACATATTTTTCAAATAACACGTACTTGTGCGTTAATAAAAAAAGTAACGCATAATCTTTAAGCAACACATTTCGTGTATGTTAATTTTAACACACAGAACATTAACAGACGAAAAAAAATTACATATTACGAATACGTTTTGAACCATGTAATATTTTCTGTTTGTACAGTTGTTTACTTATCGATGGACAATAAAATCGAAGAAAGACATTATAAAATCCCTCAAAAAAAAAGTTACACTCGCCACATATCGTTTTTTCCGAGAATCGTCGTCGCAGAACCATTCATCCAACATGCAATCGATGCATTTTTCGTCGCCGCGCAACCATAGGCCAGCGTGCATAAGCTATAAGGCCGCCTCGCATTGAAAGGCACTGTCCTTATTCACGTTAATTTCACGAAGATAAAGTATACGGGCCGGGCGATCAGCCGCATCTCGCGCTCGGATTTCAATGGCTCCAAAGGGGCCGCGCGTGCATTCCGCGCCGCTGCGCGCAATTAGTATCGCGCGCCCGGATCGCTCGAAATCGAGCGGTGCCCACGTGTGACCTTGACTCGACCCTCGCGCTCCCGAAAGCCCCGAGAAACGATCCGCGCCGAGAGAGACGTCCGCGCCTATCTTGCGCTTAACGCGCTTCCCCCGCAGGAGGCTCGGGGGTACACTGGCCAAAAAAAAAAGGAGCCCGCGGCAGATAAGGGGAAGAGAGCCGTGCGTGCAGTGGGCAACGGTGTTATGGTTAACGAGTATCGACATGCGGCAAAGCGACTGCATGGGCCGCTGTCGCGCGCCGCGATTTCTCGGGCGATTCGCGCGCGCGCGCGAGAAGCGAACGGCCTTTGATCGGTGCGTGCGAGCGGCCCGCGCCGGGAGGCGCACTTTGTTTCAGCCGTCGAGCGGGCACGGCGCTTTTCTATGGACCGCACTGCTAAAGGAACGCGCCGCGTACATACGACGATTCGAGTCTGTTGATTTTTCAAGCGGAGAGGGAAAAATCGCATTAGTCAATTTTAATTTGTTGGAAAAATACAAGTTTCTTGTAAAATTTAAAAGAGGTATGGATAAATTTCCAACAATTACAGTCAATTTTGAGAGAAATTATAATGCAGCATAAACTATTTCATCGTGAAAAATTCAGTATTTTTTTTCTTTTTATTCAATAAAGTGAATTTTATTTTCTCTTATTCTATACTGCGTTCTAGAAAGGGATTTTGAAAATAATTTTAACAAATAAATTTACAAAATTCAAGTTTTCGTTTGTCGAATTATTCAATTATTATTTGCTTTGTACTTTTTTTTTATACTGATCCTGCTGCGTGTTCTATGATGGCGCGATAATCTCTATAGTTAATTGCAAAAGTGAGTATTTTAAATTCACGATGAAGTTACTCTTTCACACCTGCGGTTAAACACCGATTCTCGCTTCCCCAAGAAAAATAATTACAAGAAGACTTTCCTCGTGCTAATTAAAAGTTTCTTTCGTCGCGCCTAATTATCATTCCCGGCGCGCTTGCATAAATAATTCATCGTATCATAGGCATCCCCCTCGAGGTTCGCCGGCAGTTTTCGAGGCGACGCGGCCGCCTCGATACAAAACCCAACGGCGACAAAACGAGAATCGAAGCCTCGGAAACACGAAGAATAGAGCGTTTCCCGCCAGCGCGGGGGAAAAAGCGCGCGGCGCGGGAGAAAAGAGGAGGCGGCGCGTCGGGGCGTTTGTCGGATAAAAGAGAGAGAGAGAGAGAGGAGACACCTCGACCCGACAGACCTACAGGCTCGTGCTAACGAGACGTCGTTGCGAACGGGGCCCATAGTCCCCTACGGCAGCGCGCAGAGGCTGTAAAAGGTTTCGCGCGCGCGACGCGACAGCCTCGACCGCCGCCGCCGAGTCGTCCTCGCGGATGTCGGCATTAGCGCTTCGAGATGTTGGAATCGATCGAGCCTTGTTTATGATATTTTTATGCTGCTCTACACGCCCCGTAATTGATGTGGATGGGTGCGAGAGTCGCTGAGCGGGATGCCCCAACCGGACGCTACCGGAGAGGCTCGTGAGAGAAAACTTTCTGGAAGCTTTTATTTTACTTATTTTTATTTTGCACAGAGTAATTTAAATATAATGTCGATTTAAAAGCTGATAAAATATTTTATTGTTTGTATTATTATTACTACATTAAATTGATAAATAAATGAAAATTGAGAAGAGAAATAATCAAAAATTTATTCAATTAGAATGTTTTACGATGGATATACTTAAAAGACTGAAATTTTTTAAGTCCTCTAAATATAAAATTGTATACCTCACTAGAAGTGGTTTATGCAGCTTCTACCGATGAAAGGATTTTTAATACCGTTCACTCGTTCAAGGGCAAATTTGGCAGATGAGAAAAAAAAACATGACGATTTCCAAAAAGAGATATCTATTCGATATTTATATAATATTTTAAAGTAAAAGTTGAAAAAGTATTCTAAAGAATCGTACGTGCCAATAAAGACTTTCCTTGCGCACTGGGTTTGCAAAAAGGAGTCTCCGATAGACTGCAGTAGCTGACGTCGCTCAGTGCCGCTTGCGGACATTGTGGGGATCGTCGCTCACTCCGCTCGCGGCGACTTTTACAAAGTGGACGCTCGCAACAAATGTCCGGCGTGCATACATTAGCCGCATTAATACCCCCTTCAGATTTATTAATGCCCATATTATATTCGTTCGTATTCACATACGCGCGCGTATCTGTTACGCTTAAGTACCTCGCGAACGAATGGTAAAGGAGGGGAAGAGAATAAAGATTAAGAGGGAAGCTCGGAGGCACGCAAGTTATGCGGAATCCGCGGTTCGATTTGTTTATTCCGGCCTTATTAATTATCCGATTTGACTACTTTTCGGAAGGTAAGGGTTGTTCGAAAATCGACGTATCCAGAGTATAGTCTAACGTCTAACTACGTTATCTTGATTTTATTTTGACTAATTATCGCAGTACCCTTTAAATGTTAAGTAAATAATTATAATTTGTTAGCGCTTATCAAATATTAATAAGTATAAGCATCCAGTTAATGTAAATAGAAATGCATGATTGAAATCTAACTGGTCATCATTGAATTCTAAAAGTCAATAAAATATTGATACGACATATACTGGTGAAAGTAGGTTGCTCAAAATAGTTCAATGTCTATACAGTTTAAATTTTACAGCAAATTCTATGCTCGCGTGTCTCTTTAATCGATTATCTTTTCGAAAATTTAATAGCCGACGTCGAACTACTTTCATTCAATTTGTAATATCGAAGATGAATCAATCATTCTTGTTTTGATTCGGTACGAAATAGTGTTCAACAAGAATAATAAAAGAAATAAGTCTTTTACTCCTTAATCCTCATCCAATTTCGAAACAAGAGTTGAAATTAATGATAATTGGTAGAATTCCACTAAAAGATGTTGGTTTATAAAATTTCATAGAAGATTCATTAAAAGGCATTAGATATATGTATACAATTTAAATTTCTAAGAATTCCGAACCCTCGTAAAAAAAGCTTTCGGCTCCTTCCTACTGAATACAACGAGCTACAAATGGTAACTGTCTGTAATGAAAGTACTGTACTTACAAAAAAAATCATTGTATTTACATTAGGCCAGCGTCGTTGACTCGGCGAATGACAGCGCAATTAATACGTATGATAATTAGGAGAAAGAGCCGAGCACGGATAAGCGACAGGCCGGCTGTCCACATACCGAAAAGATAAAGGAACGGACATCGCTGGAGGACGGAATGACGCTCGCGTGTGCCGTGGCATGAGCACCGGGTAAATCGAGAACCGAGCGATGATATATATTCGGCGTCGCGCACGCGCGTGCTCTATTGTTCGGCTCGGCGCGCCCGCGCCGGCTGCCTTTTTTTGCGCGCTGCGAGAAAGCGAGGGCGTGCACGGGAGGCACGCTCGCGAGGAACGATTATGCCTCGCGCTCCTCGGATGCAAGCTAAATGAGGCGAGGCTCCTTTTCCCTTTTTTTCGTTGACAGTCGCTTCGAAAATTACATCTCACGCAATCTTTAATTAATTTAATTTTTAATATTCATGAAGATGAATGAACCATAATTGGAGGCTTGGTTATACTTTCGAATGGATTGTGATAATTCTTTTAATTTTATTATACTTCAAACGAATTTTTAAATGAACAGTTTTTTTAGTTGCCTTTAACTAGGTTTCGTAGAGTAATGAAAAATAATATCAACACGTATTTTTGCTTTTTTCAACTCAAAGTTTATTTACGGTGTATATCGCACGATGAAATTACTGCGCGACGTCACGGTCGTACACGATATAGATATACTGTGCCATGGTGATATTACAATCATAGTGTTTTTAAATCTGCTATTATTTTTGTTAATTAATGTTCTATTAAAAAAGAAAACATACGTGTCCATATATTTTAATATACTATCTAACGGATTTAATGGAATTTTTCATGAAAGGCTTATTAAAATTTCAAGAATAAATAATAAAACTTTAATTAATTCTACCTGCTTTATTTTAAAATTGTTAAAATTTACCTCACATCGTGATCAGATCATTTTCTCCACTTGAATCGAAAACCGATACTCCATATACAGCCGCGAACCTTACTTTTTTCGTAATGGAGCGCCTCGGGTCTTTTTAGCTCAAAGTAGCTGAGAAGTACCCACGTCACACCCACGAGTACTATGCGGAAAATCGTTCAATTTTCAATGAGCGTCATTATTCCCCTTCTCCATTGAATTTTCTCTACTTTTCCTTCGGCCCCCATATTTCTTGTTCTGTCTCGCCGAGTAACAGGAGCTCGTGCGTCCTTGATCCCCTTCGAACTGAATGGCGGTACGAAAGATCACGGCTACTATTATGCGCGAGGGTGCGCGCAAAACCACAAAGAGGATACCCCCCGCAAAAAAGGAAAGGAAAAAGACATCGTGCGATTGTATGGGATTTTCATGCGGTCTTACCTCCTTTTTTTCTCAAAATTTCTTTGTAGTTTCCATTGCAGAAATAAGCATTCTACACTTCTATAAAAGTTTATATATTAACAAAAACTTTATATCTTTCTATTTCTACTTTATATAATGATATCGTTATAGTTGAGTATGTACAAGAACATTTTTTTAAGAAAGTTTGTTAAATAAGATTCATTATTCATTTTTTGCTTCATTTTTTTGCATTTTTATATTATAAAAATTAGTAGTACAAACGCTTTTTTAATTTGGAATATTTGTTATGATATTACAATTATTTACTTATGCTGTAAAGCAGAAAAATCCTGGTGTTCATATTTTTAAATCGTACAGTAAATGAGAACATTTATTTTAATAACAATATTATTGTTTTGCATTAAATTAAACAGCTAATGCATTATAAAATAATTAGAAAAACTTAGTTATCAACACTGCATTATTAAGAGTGAACATATATTCATTAATTGAGAACCTGATTAAAATGAATATCACGTTACAATTAAAAAGAACTATAACCTGCAGCGCATTGCCCATATTCCCATCGATACACTTTTCCAAGCCAATTGCTTTTTCTCACTCGCAACGTCAAGTGCAACAAATAACAAGCACTGGCAACTGGCAGGGCAAGCTGTCGCTACTTTTGTGCCGCGGGCGATTCGCAATTCCGAAGCCTTGGCGCACTCGGGCGAAATTACCGCTCGACTCCGGTCGCGAATGTGAGAATACGCGTAATTTTGACACGCGCGGTCACTGGAGCACTCGATAATCGGCCGCGCGACTCGCGGCATAATGGGCCGCCGCAAATCCGAACGCTGGTAGCTCCGCTCCCGATCGTTATGCAGTTTATCTAAATTGAAATGCAATAAATTCGAGCCGCGCTTTGGCAATCCCCGCCGGCTGCCTCGATAACTCGCCGTGTTTATTAGCCGAGTTTCCCGGGGGCAATTATTGCCGGGGATACTAATTATGAAAAGTTTACATTGCAGATTGTACGTGAATAATATTGGTAGATAATTGCGTGGGTAGCGTTGCAGGGATTAACCTACGTAAAATATCTACGTTCAATCGCCGAGATTATCAGCGGAGTGTACGTGCTGCTTCTTTTTTTTTTCAGCTGCGCGAAAATAAATTCAATAAATTAATAATTGAGATATGAAACTAATTAGTTGAGGAGAGAGAATTAATACAGCGCAATGGTAAATCTCGACGCTAACAAAGTGTGACTATCTCTACGCACGATCTGCAACTGAATTCAATAAATTAAAAGCGATTATCCGCGCACAAATCAAAGCGTAATCAGTATACTTGCTGAGAATGAACAAAAAATCAATTACGTTACAAGACGGAAAAAACACGCGAAGTGAAAAAAGAAAGGTGAGCAGTCATCGGAAATCCGACAGGTATGGGAGGAGAGGTATAACGTCGCCGCGCGAGTCGAGGGCCAGCGCCTTCTCTCATGAAACTAACATCAGATGCATAATGCATGGGGTTATGTCGAGGGCACGCATGCGGCGAGGTGTCGCGCACGAGTAGAAAGAGACCGAGTCGGTCAGACGCAGGGGGCCGAAATCCTGGATGAGGCCACGGGTGGATAAGCACCGATAGTGAAAAACAAAATAACAAAACATTTAACTTCGTTATCTTTGTTTATATTAATATAATACCTTTAAGAAGTTTGATTCTACATCCCCAATGTACCTGTTTACTTTGTTTTGCAAAAAAAATTGAAAAATATTAATAACTGCCTGAAAAAAAATCTGATAAATTTGGTTAATAAACCTCTTAGCTATAATAAGCTATAATCGCGTTCTATTAAAAATAACACAAGATAAATTTAATAAAAAGGTACTAAAAATCTGTATTTTTGTATTGGATGATAAGAATAGTTTAACCAAAAAAAAAAAGAAAAAACAAGTACTTAATAAATAGGTAGTGAAATTGAAAATAACGTCGTATTAGTACAGGATAAGATTCATAAAAAGGTACAAAGGGAAAAATCATTATTTTTGCATTGAAAGATAAGTATAGTTTAGTCAAAAAAAGAAGAAAGAAGTACTTAATAAATAGGCAGCCAGACTGAAGACAACGTCGTATTAGTGCGATAGTTAGCGATCAGCGTGGCGCGCCGACTTGCTCGAGATTCCCCACTCGATAGACCATTGTAGAAGCATTGTGATGGTAATAGCGCGACGGAGGCGGCGCGATATATCGCGCGTCTCGACTCGCCGATGTTACGTCGCTTGTTAAAATGTCTCGCGTTTTCCCTCAGCAACGAAAACAGTTCGCGATACCAAATCTTTGCTTCGGTGGACTATACTTATTTTTAGAATTTCTCCAAGACAATGCACATAAATTTAGCGACATTAATAAATATTTCAATAAATTAATCAACATTTTTATTAAATTTTTATAAACATTACATAAAGGGATTATTTCAGATAGTAAATAAAATAAAATAAAATATATTCGAAAGCATTGATAAGTAGTATATAATATGCAATATATCTCTGCGTTACCACTAATGAAAACCATGATCGAAGAAAAAAAAAAAATTTAAATTCGAATCCCAGTAATAATTTTCTAACTCATTAGGAAATGATTGAAGTCACTCTACAAAATAATAAGCTCGAGCAGCGATGTATTTCCTAGTTTCAAACGTAATCACGCATACTTTCTCTTAAATTGAAAAATTCAAAATTATTTTTGCATGCCATTCCCAGTCGGCGAGAACCACCTCGATATCCTCTAAGACGAACGATGCACAGACCCCCCTCATCTCAGAATAATTATCAGTCGTTCGGCTCGTTCAACGCCCGTCTTCGAAGTTTGAAAGGCGCCTAATTGAAAGCTCAAACATCGTCGCGAATTTCCGTCAGCTTTCAGGCGCCGCCTCGATCGGAACGAGAGTACAAGTCGCGTAATGCTCGTGCACTGTCTACGCAAGAGCGAGCGGCCGATTAAGCCTTCGCGCGCGTTACGGTACGCACGAGTGCGCGAGCTCGCGAAATGTCATTAACACTTGGCGAAATCCCCGCAACGTATTAACTGGTTCGCGGATGAACGACGCTCAACAGGTTCGCCGCGAGCAAGTTAGAATTTGCATCGGTCTTTGTAAATACACACCGCGAGCTTCTAGCCGATATAGCACAAAGTTGCGTGTTATTGTGAATTTACTGCTCGATTTAACGTCACGCGCTGCGATAAAGTTTCTAATCGTTTTTCCTTTTTTTTTTCTGTTGCAGGTGAGTTCGACGTTGGTTATTTACGAAGCTGCCCGGCTAAACTAGCTGTCCTGGTAAAAATCACGAATTCTGTTTAACGTTGGAGTATTTATACCTATTTATTTACGAGCAATTTAGAAACAATCTATTTTTATGACGACAACGCATTTTTAATGGTTTGAAGTTACTTTTCGAATGGAAATAATCAAAATACTCACTAGATAAGCCAGATGTTACGGAAATACCTTATTCTATTTATTTTTACTCCACATTTACATTTTTATTCACTAAAATTCATTTTACTCTTCTCATTCTAAACGATCGAATAGATACGTATACCCGGAGAAAAATTCTCTACTAAATTTACTAAAATCAAACAAATTTTGCTATAGCAAGCTCTTGAAAATTTTACTAGAAATTATTGTAATTTTTCGGACGATATCAGTCTGAGAATTAACATTAAGGTAGCAATGCCGTGACCTCATAAGTCAAATGAGCCCTATGCACTGATTGCAACGTTGCCAAGTCGCGGC